>JAXGGA010001095.1:0-169558 GCA_038373865.1 Uloborus plumipes
AGTTATATTTATTTATTTATTTATCTTTATTTATTTATTTATTTATCTTTATTCATTTATTTTTTAATCTATTTATTTTCATTTACTTTTTTTTTTTGTAAACGAAAAAAAAAAGCAATATGGCGAACATTTTTATTGGATTTTTTTTAATATATTAATAGCTTTTTTTTAAAAAACATAGAGACAGACTTAAGAAACAGAGAGACAGAAAGCTGCGTTAAATTTGAGAGCAGACAACCGTTTGAGTCAGGACAGTCGTTATTAGTTCAGAAAAAAGGTAATTTTAAGCTCATTCTTCTGCTTTTGCTTATTTTAAAAGATAAAATCGGGAGAATTTTTATTAATACAAATAAAGATGTTGGTAGAATGCAATCAAAGCGTTTATCGTCATCACTTCTTTGTTTCTCACTATTGAGAATGTACTACCAGGATTAGAATCCCGGACCCTTCGACTCCGAGCCAAATACGTTCTCCTTGTGCCACAAGTCGGATGACAATTCTTTTGAAATTCAAAGAGCAACTCACACAAATGATGTGCATTAAATAACATCCTTAGACATAGTAACAAAATTGTAAAAGTAAAAGAAAATAAGGTTTTATACTTCTTGATAAAAAATCTTACCGATTAAGAACAAATAAAAAAAGTCAAGACATCCACAAAACTGAACTTTGTTTATCAAGATTAAATTTCATTTCCTATTATATGGCCTTCAGTACTTTATCACAAAGTTTAATTAAAACATCTTTAACATAGGAGGAAATTTAGTGAAAAAAATAAGCAAATAAATAAAAAATAACCACGTAATAAAATTCAAAGCCAACTTAAATTGCGTATTTGCACATTAAAATTCCCAGCACGGCCCCACGGTTAAAATTCGCAACACGAGTTATCGGCAGTAAGTCTCCTTGAATTCCGGTTAATTAACATCTGAAGCTATTGACACTTGAGGCGATTTCTAAGGAATGTGGGCGATAAATGCATCGTTTCTAACATGTGGGCTATGAATGTTTGTTTGAGAAATTTTGTAGTAAAAGATTTCGCAAAAAGAAAAAAATAGGGAAATTGGTGCAGAGTTGGATGCCAGTTTGGTGAAGAGATTTATTGGGAAGTGAGAAAAAAAAAAGAAGAAAAGTTTAACTGAAAATAATTAACTGAAGTAACTGAACTTTGACTTCTTGCAATAGAATTTTTTTTTAACAGTATATTTGAGCCAATATTTAAAAAAGTGCCAATTTGAAGTTGGAGTTTTCTGAAAAAAATATTTTTTTGCAGAAAAAACTAATATTGTATTTTAAGTCTAAATTGGGTCTAAATGCAAGAAAATAAAAGGGGGAGGTCAAGGAAGTTATTTACCCCCTCCTTAGATTACTCACTTTTAAGCCGTTACAGATCTGATGAATGTTACAGATCTGATGGTAATATGAGCTACATATTTGAGTTTATGCTTTCAGTCTTCGTTAACATCTCTAAATATGATATCATTTCCTTGCATTCTTAACATATAATTAAGATAATTATATTAAAATATATTTATATTAGGCTAAAAAATCAAATTTCATTATAAAAACGCATTTCTTGGAAATAAAATTGAGCGATAAGATTTTTAGATAAAATAAATTATGAGATTACCAAATCCAAGCTAATAAAACATTTGTTTTGTTTTGAAACAACACACAACTTCAACTTTTTCAACACACAACTCTGCTGCTTGCTTTTCTTTAATTAGTTGCAGGAAATTTAATTTCTTGATCAGAAATTCAAATTTAGCATGCTAGTTATTATCTAGTTATTTAGCGAAGTTATGAGAAATTGAAGCACCAAAAAAATAAATAAATAAATAAAATAATAATAATTAATTAACTTAATTTCTGCAGTGTCAATTTTTCTTATTTTACTAACTTCTATTGTTAGGTCATACAAACCACAAATGAAGAAATTGTACTAAAACTCATTGCTTTTCATTTTTTAAGAACAAAAATATTCAATGTATATGGTTAAAACCTATGATTTTTACTTTTTATAATTCTGAAACGTGTGAGTTAGTTCTGTGACATATTCGCTGTTTCTCAATGTTACCGCTCTGACTGTTACCGATCTGACAAACTGACAAAGTTTTTTTTTTATTTCCGAGTCGATCGCACTAAACCAAAATCAAACACGTGGTTTTTTTCACTTGTAATAAAGGACTATACTTATATATATAAAATAACTGTTAAAATAATAAAAACTGCGCATTTTAGAGCGCGTTACCGATCTGATGACTCAAATGACACACATTTTATAAAATCACTTTAAAAAATCTTACCTACAATTTTAGATGCAGAAATGCAAATTTTTAATTACGATTCGATAAAACATCCCACCATGTACTCAGTATCACGTGGTATAGGTACAGGAAATGATTTTGGGAGCCTAAACATAGATCGGAAGTTATTGTTACCACTCTGACGGCGGAACTTGGGACACGCTTATTTCGCATCGGCTAGAAAATCAGAAATCGATTAAAACAAAAATGAAGTAAAATATTAACAAAGGGGTAAAAATAGAATCGTTTTTTGTGCAAGTGCGTTTTTTTGTAAAGTTAGAAAGTGCGCATGACCTGTTTGTATGCTAAGCTTTGCTACTGGGGATACGTTACCGATCTGATTTTTGATGTATAAAAACAATATTTTCTGAAGAATTTTTTTTTCTGATGTTATTAGATGAAATGAAAGCAGAACCTTATCTTCTTTCTGGGGAAAATTATTTTTTTAACTAGTTATTGAAATACTAGTGAAAATTCACTTGGGACTCAAATTGGCACTTTTCTAATTATTAGCTCATTTATTAATAAATCATTTAATCAACGTTATTAAGACTCAAATTGTAAAAAAACAAAAAAAAAAAAAAAAAAACATGCAAGTCTTTCGGTGTTAGAAGGAACGCTTTCAAAACTATTGGAATTGCAAATGTTAAGCACGGGTCACAATAAAAAGCATTTCTCTATAATCAGTTCATTATTTCCTCCAAAAACGTAAATGTTATGACCTTCTTATTTTTCGCTTTAAAGGGTTTGATGTTTGCTGTTTTTTCTTTCGCCATATTTCGATTCTGCTTTTTATTGTGTCTTAAGTTAATATATGTTGCAGTCTTAGTGTAAAAAGTTAACTGGTTTGTCACTGGTACTTACTGTTAAGGTGATTTTAAACTTCATACATTGCAAAAAAAGAAAAAAACTTTTCCTAGCAGTGTCACAATATTGTTGCTATTTGTGCATTAATAGCGTTGATTTAGTCATTTATTGCTCCCGTACAAACTGGGATGTTTCAATCCCCGAAATAATTATTGATTAGTCCTATAATACAAAATATACTCGTCATTACGAAGGGCTATTCAAAAATACATTTGAATCATGTTTAACGATGTCGCTGGGTCCACAAAAACGATTTCGTTGAAGCGAAATTTCTAAATACCGAAATCTTCATGACCAGATGCATAATTTAGGGAGACCTTACGAGTCTTCGTAAGAACATAATATTTGCTATGACTGATTTCGCTATAAAACGGTATTCGACTCAAAAAGTTGCAATAATAATTTGCCATTGATATTCTTTTATAATGCAAAGGAATAAAATGAAAATTAAATATCATCGAAGTAGCACGCCGACATTAGATAATATCAATAAAGAATAAATAAATTATTGCACTTAAAATGAAAGGATTTCACAACTGTATGATTTTTTTATTAGCAATAAAAGTCAATGCAAATTTATAATTTTCGAGTAGATCATATTGTTATGCCTTAATTATAATTTTTCGAAAATAGCTTGAAAAAATTTCAATACATAAATTAAAGTAAGAAAAAAGACGAAAAAAAAAATCATGCAATTAATGACCATTAATCGCATACTTTAAAGCTTTTTTTTTCTTTCATTATTTTTATGAGTCATCTGATGAATGTACAAAGCCGGAACCAGTTGAATCATAAATGAGGGAGATATAAAGTCATGAAATTTAGGGTGGCCTTATTTTGCGCACTTATTTCACACATAAAGAGTGCTATGAAACAGCCCCACTCCCCTCTCCAAGGAAGTTGTGGTTGAGCTTATTTAATACTCTTTTCCTGTTATGCATGGTCCACTATTTTTCTAAATATTAGAGAAATAGGAAAAATATTTTTTTTTTAATAATGATCAATGAATCTTGAAAACCGTTTCTTCAGAACAACTTGAAATTGTCTTTCATCAAAAAAACTGTATTGATTGGTTTCTAAATTAATTCAAAAATTTTCAAATTTGAATTCTGTTCCTGTATTACTTCAGTTTTAGGTATCACGATATCAGGGAAACTAAAACTTTCAATTTTCAGGAAGATCTTGAAAAATTTGTTATTTCTAAAAATAAATTTTATTTCCTTGAACTTTGGCAAACAGAACACAAACAGGGCTAGGAAGACATAAAGATTGTGGGTATTGTGTTTAAATCATGCTTCTCCGCTGAAAAACATTTGAGATCTTTTTTAACCTTGTTATGAAGCAAGAAGCATCGATGCCGGTGTTGTGATGAGGGCTACAATGAATGAATGCCTTGAACTACGTATCGAGGTCTTGATAGAAATTACTGAAAATGAAAGTGATTAGTTCTTTAGTTTCTTGAATAAGCAATTGCTTTCATCTCTTTGGATGCAATTACACTTTTTATATGTATGATTTATTGTTTAGAAAAATGGATATCTTATTGGAAAAAAAAGAAAGACTTTGAATCTGTTTTTAATAGAGTTTCAATGCTTGCAATTAAGGGGGGGGTTACTTGCTTGAAACAATAATAATTAGTTCGTTCCAATTGCAAATTACAATTGTTTATGGAAAAAGAGGAATATGCTTGGCATACTCATTATTTTAATGAAAAACTTTATCAACAAGATCTACAACAAGTAGTCACGCAATTTGTTTCAAAGGCGAAAACACGCTGTTATTTTGACTGATTTTTCTCACAAAATTTAAGAGCCAACCAATTGCCCAACATTTTATATTTTATGATCGATTCTCCTTAAGTTAGTTTTTTTCGACAGAGAAAAAATTCTTACAGTGATGAGAGCAAAAAATTGGATAGATTGTATAATTTCAAAATTTTTGATACCCACCCGGAATACTATCAACCGTGCTTGGATGTATATCATACATAGATTTGCTTAAATTTGTTTTAAAAAAACAGCTAAACGTCACAAGCGGTGGAAAGAAGACAATAAACAACACTTTTTTATTTGAAAAGGCATAAAATAAAAAAATAAATATAAAAATATGTATGTGTGTATTCTACTACAAACATACCGTTTAAGCCGAATCTTATACTCGGCTATCATTTGATGTTCACGAATTCATGTGAGTTTTTCTCACCATCTATGAATGGCAACACCCCCTTTTACACCCTTTTCCTTTTACAAATCCCTTTTATGTCGGATATTTGCTAAATTTGGCGCGAAGATCTTTTTGATACTCAAGAATTCACATAGGGGTTTTTCGTCCCCTATGGGTGGTGAAAAATTAAATGAAATGGAACAGCTCTAGGGGAGTCTAGGGGAACAGCACAAGACTACTAAGCAGGAGAAACAGCATACTTAAAGTAGAAATTTGAATTTTCTGATGATCCTGATCCAGGCTCACATTGGAAGCATGTATCTGCAAAAGTAGATTAGCTACAATTTCTTTTATTTACTTATTTTTTTTCGAAAATGAGATTTTTTTTCTTTTTCTTTTTTTTTTAATTTTTTCATTGCAATACTTAACCAACAGGTAAGTCAAAATCCTGATACTGTCAGAGAATTTCAAATTAATCCCCAAAATGGGTTAAACAATACAGGAAAAGTTATAGTAACTCTCTATATCTATTTGAGAAACAGATATGTCATTTTTTCCTCACGTGATTTGGAGATGCCTATTTTTCCAACCATGCCCTTTATTTTATAGTGTCAACCAAATATAAAACCAACAAGGCTCTTAATTTTGAGCGTAGCTCAAAAAATTTAGCAAATAGGTCATACACGAATAAATCTCAGTGAAAGATTCTGCTCAAATAAATAACCCAGAAAAATAAAAACAACCGTTTTGTATAAATATGGCAAGAAATGGAACCTTAGAACTGCAAGTCATAAAGAAAGGTATGATTTATTTTATTAGTATCGCGTTATGATTTCTCGATCATGGAAAACGCGCGGCTTTCACCGCCAAAACGTGCCTTGATTATAATGGCTGAGTAAAATGCAAGACGTGAAATGGAGGACAGAGGTCAAATCACGGACTTTGGGAACTCTTTCTTAATTGCCGGACTCGAGACAGTTGCGAGGACAAATATGTCTCGCGGAAGTGTATGTTTGCCATGCGAGACAGAGATTAAAGGCAAACAACAATTCTAATAAATTATATTGTCTTTTGCCTCATTGGCTAAAAGAAAGGTTCTCCAACACTGAGAAAAAGGTGGGATCAGATTGGGTGTTTGTCCGTTAGTGTGCAGAAGGTTCAAGCAGCCACTCGGCTTTTGGAGGTTTTTCTTGGGGACAGTGTCCATATTAACTCGAGCAATCTTGGGAAACATAATAATAAAATTGAAAAACACACTATTTTTCACGCAACCTGCAATTGGAAGACTTACAACTAGTAACCTGGACAACAAAAATTCAAATAACTTGAGCGTAATTGAGTTATGTATTTATCAAGTTAAAAATATTATAATCGAAAATCTTAATACATAACTCAAAAAATAATCTACAAAAAATAGAAAATCAAATCTAATATTAGACTATAAGAAGTAAATAGAAAATATGTATAGACACGGTCAAAAATGCAGAGATGATACATTTTCTAAGCTTAAAGAAAATCATGATGAACATTTAAAAAATGAAGTAACCTACGATAAAGAATAATATGAACTGATTATGTAAATATTTTCATATTTTGCAGTAAAGGAGAAAGACCGATACAGACATATAACATATATGAATGATTTAATTAAAAAAGATAAGCTTCAAAATACTAGAATATTTCTCAAATTTTTTCACCTCGACAAAATAAAATATTTTATAAATTTTATTATTACTTTTTTCTTGATTAATGGATTGTACTGTTGTATATTAAATAAGAAGCACAAAGAAAACAAAAATATCGATCATGACTCGCTTCTAAACTTTTTAATTATCCTAAACAAAAAAATATAATTTCGTGTGGGAAAAAAAGGTACGGTAAAAAATATCATAAAAAAAGACCTAGTGGAAAGTGTAATGCAATTTGAAGGAGACAAATTAAAGTTATTTATTATTAGGACCGTTTTCTTTCTAATAAAGCTTTAATTTAATATCGAACAGCACATTTCTTTTCAAATATACTTGCTTTGAAACTAATAAAAAACAAACAAACACAACAGTAATATGATGAATTAAATCTGCTTTAGATTACGAGTTACACAATTTAAGTCTACACTGCTTAATTCGATTATTCATTGTGGTTAATTAATTAAAAGTAATTATAATACTTTCGTGTAAGTTCAGCACGCTGCCTATTCCACTTGAGAAATATTTAGCACTGATTTAAAAATCTCGCTGAAAATGAGTTTCACTTAAAGTTTATACATTATTTTCAGCTATTTCCTAAAGTCTTTTGGATACTTTATTAAAATTTACAAGTTTATTTGCTCCGGAGCAGAAAAATTTACATACGGATCTTTTCATCAGTATTGATAAATAACAGTCTCTCCAAGTTACTGAAGCATAAAACTTTAATCAAAGTAATTGGTAAAAATTTCAGCTTGACTTCAAATACCAATCTTCTTCTCCTATTTTAGTTTTTCAGTAATTAAGCTAAAATGCCGAAAAAATGCTAATGAAATGCTTTACTCGGTATTTTTAATTTGAGCTTGTTGCAAGTGGATACAAGAGAATACAGATTATCTCCTACTTTCAGAATGTTTTTCTTCGAGGGGCTGAGAAGGGTTACGGGGAATAACACGTGATTAAAAATAATGCTTAAGGGGAAACGATCGCCTGGATCGCTGAAAATACCCATCTCAAGTTAAATGTCAATCATGTTTTGCACACAAAAAACACGTTTTCTGCAATAATCGGGTAAAAATCTTCAAGGTTTCAAACTTTAAACTGGAACGTTGATTAATATAATGCACTTGTTAAATAATCAGAAATGATTTTTTTTCTGAAAATATTATTAAACGAAGCTGCAGTGTTCTGTATTTGAACTCACTCAGTAAAGATAAAAGTAAAACAGTTGATTCTTATAGTTCAATCAAAGCGATTCATCAAGTTGTACTTTTCCGAGCAGGTATAATTTTAATTTTCCGATTGATGCGTTTTGTTCTTTTTATATTTTGCGTGAAAGCATTTTATAACAATTAACATTTGGAAAAACAACGCGGTACACATTTTCACCTTTAAAGGGGAAAAAATGATGAACCTATTGAAATTAAGAAAAAAATCGTAACAGATGTAATATCAATATGGTGATCACACAATATTATGAATCATGATATATTCTTTAAAAAAATCTGAATATGAGTTGAATCAATCGAGGATTTTTTACCATATAAAGGAAAGAAGTTTTGTTACCTAATAGGCATTAGAAGGTATTTTAATACTTTTCAAATTCACCTTGAATAGAAGTAAACAGATTTTTCTACTTGTAATCTAAGACAGTTGGAAAAAAAAAAGATAATTGACGAAAGAAAAAGTCTAAACATCAAATCAAAAGATTAAGATCTCTGTGATGTTTTCAATCGAACTCGAATTCGGTCCTAGGAACTTGAATGGAGTATTGAATCAGTGTCCCCCAATCCGAGAGTATGCTCGGTGTATTGATTCCAAGAGCACTGATGGACTGCGGCCACAGGACGCTTTCCCGGTTCACACCTGAGCCACCCTCTTTTGCCCCCCAAAAAGTAAAAAGGGGAATGAATCTGTTTCCTCTACGGGTACTTTATCTATGGCTGGACGACACAAGGCATTTGATTTCTCTTTCTCGTAACACTCCGCGCGATTATTCTCGAGTCTTAGGACAGATGAGGCGTTGCGAATTGGAAACATTTTAAAGCGAAACGGCTTCTTCAACTTCGGAATAAAACTTCGCAACACGCCATTAGTGGCCAGGAAACTTTCTCAATCGGCGATTCTTACCCAAATAGCTTTGGGAATGCTTTTTTGGATATAAGGGGAGGGTGGCGGAGGGGACCTTTATGTCAGGGGTCAGGCGGAGATAATTGCCGCCATTGATTTCCACATATGAAAATTGACGAACTTTATATATATGTATACATTATACAATTGTATGCATATGAGTCATTGAGAATAAAAGTGTTGTAAATTGATAAAACAAGATTTTAAGTAATTGAACGGTTTAATAGACACATTAGCACAAAACAATACTGCTGTTTAGTTCAACAATTTCACTTTTTGAAATAGTGATAAACAATGGAGACGGTGTGCATCTCCAGAAATATGAATATATTTTAATAACATACAATATCATACTTCATTTCATTTTTAGTCTTAATTATATCTGTGAGTGCAACTTCAGTAAATATAAAACACGGGAAGTTTCTTTACTAAAGATCTGCGATCAACTGAACCTGCGGTGTTTTCTAAAACTGTTTTACAACGTGAAATTTCAGTCATGAGGTTCGCAAGAGCTAGTTCAATACTCTGGTTTAACACCAATAAGTAAGTAAAACAATTGTAAAATTGACCACTAGAAAAAAAAGAGCGTTTCTGAGATTTTTTAAAAATATTTAGAGTGGGAATACATCCACGAGTCTCCCAAATTGCTATAAATGTTCTATTAAAACGGTGCGCAACAATATTTCACACTAGCCTAATTGGCACTTACGAATGTACGTACGCAATGCTATATTGGCTTTTATGCAAAAAATCAGACCACTTTTCTTTTTAAAAAAAAATCTTTTTCTTTTGCTGACTGGGTGCGGTCAAAAAAAACAAAATGCTTTTCTAATATTGTGAATCAACATCAATAATTATCATCATTAAAATATTCGCGTAATGGAAATCATGAATATTTTTTTTACAATGATTTCACATTTTTACCATGAGTTGTTAACAACGATATCAGGAGTAAATAAAATCATCATCGAGTGAGAAAAAAGTTGCAAAAATAAAGATAAGATTTTTTAGTGATGAAGAAAAATAACTAAGAGTATATATATATAGTAATATTGCCGGAAATTGAAAACAAATAATGAATATTTTAAATTAAAGTTAACACAAATCACAATGCCGTTCCTTTCAGTTAAAAAAACCTTCTACAATAAGTAATAGAAATAAAATACCCAATGGTTTAAAAGAGCCACTCAAAATGCTTTAAAAAGAAAACAATGCAGATTTTCCTTCGATATAAATTATATAAATGTTTTATGTAAAATAAAGGATAATAATAAACATTATACGAAAAAATATGACAAAAATCAAAACGTTTTATTTTCGCTGAAGAAGTAAAATAAATACATTCCTCACATTCAATCATCCAAGTATTCTGAAAGTTCAGGAAAGAAAATAAATGACAAATACCATTCCTTTAAATTAAGAAAAATTTTAGAGAAAACAAACAAAAACCAAAGACTAAAAAATTGATAATTTAAGTGAAATAAAATTAAACCAATTCGTATCGACTTCTTTTATATAAGTTTCTATTGTTTTCCACTGCACCATTCAAAAATGAATTGCATTTATTTCTTAAACATCAAGCTCAAACTGAAATCCAATCTCAACAAAAGTCCATTTTTCCACCATTATTCCTTTTTTAGAAACACTTTAACTC
The DNA here is from genome assembly GCA_038373865.1 of Uloborus plumipes. Lineage (NCBI taxonomy): Eukaryota > Metazoa > Arthropoda > Arachnida > Araneae > Uloboridae > Uloborus > Uloborus plumipes. The sequence goes on from JAXGGA010001095.1 coordinate 10,806, forward strand.
GGTTCATTTTTTACAAAACCTCTACCTGTTTTAGTTCCGGAAGAAACGCGTATTATATATTTAAATAAAAAAAACTTACACCACACCTGTAATTTAGACCGGTCTATGACTTTCGAACAACCCTTCCTCCTTCAAAAAACAAATTCCAGCAAACAAACTATCAGGATTAGTGTTTTCTTAAATCGGGACTTGTAGAAAAAACTTATATTAAAAAAATATGTTTAGGAAAAGAGATAGCACCACTTGCCTTTTAACAGGAGCAGCAATAACAGGTATGACAAGAAGAAATGAAGAATACATTTTTAAAAAGACCGCATAAAAGGAGGAAATTTGCAAGAAATTAAGCAAGTACGACGTCCAAAAGAACGGTAGCAGAGTTCGAGGGGAGATAACAGCAAGCTTTTCTTACAAGAGTACTGATTGATGATTTAGCATAAACTCCTATTTGTTAAACTCCTAGAAAAATACCACGGAAAAAAACTGGTAGATTCAGAAAACAACTAGGAGAAGCTTAAAAAAATTAACTTGAAAAAGAGAGTTTTTTTTCGCGGTTTGAAAATTATTGGCTGGAGAGTATTTTTAAGAGATCGCTTCATCTTGTGGAATTGAGGAGAAGCGTCATGTGTTGGGCACCTAGTGAATGTTTAACTTTAAAACTACGTTGCACCTGATGTTGAGAGAGAAAAAAAAGGAGCTTCTTCAGTTTGGCTGGTATTTCGCAAGTTATGGCGAAAATCTGTGCTCTTAATTGCACGTCTACAGCTGCTTAAATGCACTTAGGAACTTTTTGTAATGTTTTCTTTTCTTTTCTTTTTTTACACAAAATTAATTTCATTAGAGCAAGTAAAATGTCAATTATTAAAAAAAATAATTAAAATAAACAGTTATCATTTTGTTGTTAATTAAATGACCAAATAATTAAACACTCATGAATCGTCATTAACAACGTGATTACTATTTATATGTAATCGAATTACATTTTTTTTTGATAAATATTTAAAATTTAATAATTCAAACCGTGGTTTGTTCCTTCACCAGGGTATTTATTTATTTTTAATCTACATGTGTAAACTTTTCAATTGTGTGTGTGTGTGTGTTTTTTTTTTTTTTAATTACTACTTCGTATTGGATTTTGTCTTTTTATTTTAGTCTTGTCAGTGCAACTGTATTTTTTAGACGCTTTCAGAAATTTTACATTATAAAGTTTTTAGATTTGATACATATTTTTATTAGTGGGATTTTTGGAGTTACACAAAGTCTATTCTTCCTCACACTACAAAAAAATTAACTTAGTTTGGGCAAATATGTAAAACGATTGAACCAAAAAAAAAAAAATCTTAATAAAAAAAATTAAAGATTGTATTGTCATATATTTACAATTTTTAACCTTCAAGAAACAAATTTAATCAATATATATATTTAAACGTTAGAATTGTCAATATGAACGAGACAGCGGACACAAAATTCAAGAAATAAGAACACGTTTTATTAAAATGAGTGCGAAGAAAATCACTAAATAACCGCTAAAAAATTATCATTAAAAAGAAAGACTCTCCACTTTTCCGTACAAATTGAGACACAATTTAGACAACTACCGTATAGCACAGGAACGGGTATTATTTGAGCGAACAGCTGCATTTTGTAATGATCGAATTAAATGTATGACAAATGGCATCCAGTGGTAGAACAGAAATGCGTGGGTGATTAAATTGGCCATCAAAGGGTGATAGCCCAACCCTTAACACGTCATTTGTTCGCTCGAATTCAAGTGGTCCACCCAATACTGGTGAGCCTATTTTCGTTGATTGAGATGTTCCAAGCACGGCACGTCTTCGCGATTCCAGAAAGCCAATCAGGATTACTTTTCAAATGGCACTAATGGAGAGAATAATTAGCGCCTTCGGAAAGTAAGAAATTAGAAAAAAAAAGAAATCTTTCATAAATTTTATGCGTGACAAAAAGTGGAATTTGGGAGCTGAGGTTTAGATATCTTTCAAGGCATTAGAGTTGGATGTGAAAATAAAATTATGAGTATTCTGGAAAAAAAAAGATACTTAGTAAGTTAAATTATGTGTTCATGACAAGTGCTGCCTATCTTTATTTCAGTGGCATTTGGGTAGGGCTGTCAAAAGACAAATGTCCGGGCCAAATAACTAGTTTTGATCTTTAAAGAAACTACAAGGGTACTTAGTCTGCTGGGAAAAATTGCTTCATTGCGTAGTTTCAACTTTTCGCACCCCGGCCACAGAAATGACATATTTCAGAAATGTGAAAAAGTGCATTGATTTTGAATTTAAAATCCAATTTTAATGCTCTTCATACCACAAAACACAAAGTTAGTTTGAATAGCTCGTTTTGGCGACGTTATAATAAGGCACAATCAACAGTCGCACATAATTAAAATTTCACAATTTCGAAAAAGAAACTGTAAGTTCATTTTAAAGATAAAAGTAAATTTAAGTCCATTAATTCAGACTAAAACGCCAACCGGTAAACATAACATTTATGTTTAACGCATATTGTAATATTTGAGAAACAAATCAGTTAAAGGTAGTGTTGTGTAAAACAATGATATATAATGCAATTTTTTCGAGTTGTGTCTCTTCTATTGAAGGGGTGATATATGATCAACAGGGACTAGAAACTGACCTGAAACACATTTTATCTTCTTTTAAACCTTCAAAACTGTCTTTGTCATGAATGCAATGTGGGTGAAAAAGACAATTACATTGAACTCTCACTTATGCGCCGGCCCAAGGGACCAATAAAAAAAGGCGCATAGATGAGAGAGACGTATTAGCGAACAAGCCTATTTACAGGACTAAAACGCAACATAGGTTCTAATGAGAGAATGAATAAGAAGTTTCTATACAAAAGGGACATATGAGTTCGGTTCGGCAACTACTGTAACGTAACTACAATGATAAAGAGAAAACAAAAATTGCAGCATACCTAATTACAAGCTGTTCCCTCTAAAACGATGCATAATAGATAATTGTTCCTCTCCAAACTTTAGTTCATGCGGAAAAAATGCTTTCCGTGAGCAATAAAGGCGAAAGATTTAAGAGGAAAGTGAAGAAAAATACTTATTTCTTAAAGAAAATAAATAAAAAAAATTAAATTTTAGGGAAAATTCGGCGTATTAGTGAAATATTTATCTATAGAGCAACGCATAAACGAATGATACTATCATTATTTTGCTATGGAATGAGCTGGGACCATTTAAAATCGTCGTATAAGGGGAAAAGGCGCATAAATGAGGCGTATAAGTGAGAGTTCACTGTATTTTAATAGGTGCAACGACAGCTTTATCTTTTATCTTAAAAGTACCACAGAGATCATTTATGAAGGCGAAAGACATAGAAAATAAAAGGAAGAGAAAAAATAAACTTGTTGAGTACAAAATGCTTACTTTATGAATACTAGAACTTATTCAAATCAAAGATTTTACAGCACACATTTTCATTTTTACCTTCCGCAAAACAAACACAAGAGCTACAGTGTTCGCAAAACAATCCGTAAAGACTTAAAAAAGACGGAAACCATTTAACGTAATAACGGAACAAACAATTAGAGATCATAGAGCGTAGTGAGGGAGTGATAAACGCAAAATGTGCCTTTAATCAGGGCATTTGTATGTTCGCATCCTTTAAAGCAGGGCCCGATCAAAAAGCACAATGTATTCCTTTTGATGGCACTTTCCTTCCCCCAGAACGAAGCGCAAATTATTGGCCCAAGAATAAGAGATCGACAGAAGGAGGGGAAAATAAACGCTTAATAAAGTGTAGGAAGAGCAAAACTAGAAATCCCTCAATTTAACTCCCAGAAAGAAGAAATATGGTGGAATTTATTCCCTCCTAGCAATAGATCGGGGTCTGGAAATTTTCAATAGAGTCTGGGAAGACTTGCCTAGCATTGCTAGCGTATGGATAAAACCCTATTCAAAAAGCTTTAGTTTCAAGGATTAGAGAACAGCCTTTGAAAGGAGAACAGAAGAAGATTTTATAAGCTTTGCCCAGCTTGCACTAAATAGAAAAGGGGAGAGGGGGAAAAAATGAGATATCTAGGCAGTTGTTGGGGAGGAGGGAGGAGGGGTTTACTATTTAGCTTAGGGGATTAGTTTAAGCTAACTTTGAGATAATTGCGAAGCCTTTTGAATTAATTGCCAGCTCCAATTTCCGGCGGTAGGACCCAGCCAATAAATGCCGCGAGATTTTCTTCTGCGCTTTGGCATAACAAAATACGAGCTCAAAAAATTAATTACTAACACCTGGAGACGACAATATGATATTGTTTATAAATATTCCGCAGGGAAAAGAAAAATATGACACTAGCATTAGTAAAAAAAAAGATGTAGTATAACTAAAACCTCTTGCTTTTGATTCAAGGACCAAAGTTTTTCTCAATCTTATTAAAATTTGAACCCGCAGATTTTCTGTAATGCGTTTCTATTGTATCCGGCTCGGAAAAATTAAATATAAATTCTTTTGAAAGCAGAAATGAAAGATATTCTTTTGACTCCTGGAGGATATCTTTCTCTCATTCAAAAGGTTTCGGCAGATAAATTTTCTCCACGTTGCTTTTAATTGAGATTGTTGCCTACTTTAGTTTCTAGTTTAAAATTGCGACATTTTTTTCCTCTCCAAAAACTGAACTTTAAGATTCATTTTCTCTCTGTTTGAAACAGGAAACATATAATAAGTTTTCATAAGTGTCGAATAAAACGATTCCGTTTGAAACAAGTAACCGTTTCCAACAAGTGTGTGAATTAAAAAGAGGAATATATTTTTGTTAGTTTATTAGTAAAACTTCTGTTAAGCAATATAATACAAGTAAAACTACCAGAATTGTGAAATATATAAAAAAAAACAATCTTCAAAAATATGTTTATGAATATTGTTATTGTTTTGTTTAAATATAATCATTTTTTCAAAAATCGTTTAAATAAAACTCGTTTGTTTCATACGTAATAGTTCTTGCTCGTTATATTGCAAGGGCCTTACCGTTCAAGGTTTACTTAAATACACAGTCAGGTCAAATGTTAATAATTTATATTACACAACTTAAACATAATTTATACATTTATATGCTTTTATAGGAGTGTGCACTTATGATCAACATTTAATTATAAATTCAGTTAGCTAAAAACAGCTCTTTTACTTTTCATTTAACTTTGCATTAATTTCAAAAAAGCAACTTTCAATTGTATCAATCTCGCTGACCTGTGACACTTTTAGAAGTACACCTAATTTCGGAAACTAGTTTTAAAGTGTTTTTCTGGAATGAGAAATATGCGTTCAAGTGGAAGAGTGAAAATTACTTTCAGTTAATAATTAAGTATTTGTTGTGTGTGTGTAGTTTTGTCAACTGGTTAAACAGAGCCGCGTAATTGGAAAAAGAAACAGAAGATTGCATCTAATAGCTGCAATTTAAGAATAGGATCCAGTTCCCTAGGGTCTTCAGGTGGCAATTGTTGAGAGAGAGAAAGTTTCGTTAAAAGGAAGTACGTATCTGATAATGATCTTTGCTATTGAAAGAAGTATTTTAAGCTAAGATGAATTAGTTTTAGGGACTAGGAGGGACAGATTTCAGATTTTTTAAGGACTTTTCATAAAGGAACATTTTGATTTGCCTTTGTTAAAAAAACGTCAATGTATTTTATTTATTTAATTTGTATTTTCAATATATGAAATGCAATTTTGTGTTTCATTATCTTATACTTCTCAGAACTAACAATATATTGGATAATTTCTTTTATGAAAAAAACAGGCAAAACCTATCAAAGGTTGTGCGCATTGAGTTTCAACATTTAAATTGTTTTCCTAGACATAATGCATGTCTACTTCTTTTATTTGAAAAGCATTTCTTTCATACACTAAGAACAGGAATGAGTTACTGTAGGTTAGAAAGTTACTATGCGTCCTTCTGTCTAGAATTTGAAGGCATGTACTGTCTGATTTTCTTAGGTAAAAGCTTCCATGATTCTGCGCATGCCTTAGGTCTGCTTTGATTTTCTCACCAACAGGGGTAACAGAAGATTTTTATTTTATTTCTCTTTATCAGGATGTATTTAGATAGAAATGCTTAGCACCGCATTAAATAAAGTAAAAGATGGAAGCAGAAGTGGAAAGTAACATTGGAAATGACAGATATAGCAAGTACACGCTTAAAATTAAAAATTAAAAAAAGTGCCCATCCACAAGTCTTTCCCCAATATATCTAAATGTTGCAACATTAAAGTTTTAATTTCTTACTCCACTGCTGTCTAGTTTTTATTCACAGAAAAAGAATAATCAAATGGGAAGTGATCCCACTTACGAAACTCTTGCCAGCCAAATTAGGTGGTTTGAATTCAAGAAAATACCATAACCAATTAAGTACAAGACCTAAGTAAGTTTGGTAACAACTAAAGAAATGTTATCAGGAGTGAATTAATGTCGGTACACACCAAAGCGCCATCTTGGTAAAACTTTTCTGGAAAAATTGATTCCTCTTTTACATCAAGTCGGTCAGGACCCAGTATTTTAATTATTTCTTATTGCCGTCTCGGCGCTGGAAAATTTACAAATGTGCGTGTGTTTCTAACATACGAGCAGTTACCATTCTAGAGCAAACTTTTAAGTCACAATTGCACTCCTATAAAAGAAGAAAAAAAAAAGAAAGAAAGAAAAGTTGATACATAACAATTGGTTATGTTTGTAAATAAATGTTGAACACAGTCATGGGGCACGTATTGCTCTCCAACAGTACTGGAAAAAATGAAAAATACAAAACAGATCCCCTTGGTTCCAACGTATGAGTAATTAAGACAATTTATTCTTTTTCCTTAGTTATAATTACACGTTAAAGAATAATTACACAAAACATACTAATTGCGTAATTTCTCCGTTATTTGTTTATGGGCTTATTTTTTTCGTAATATTCTCTCGCTACGTACGAAAATGATAACTAAACAAATTTTGTTTACAGTGATTCCTGTTTCATTCAAATCGCATTACATTTCATTGCGAGCCATTTCATTTCAGTTATTCGAAATATTTCAGCAATTATTAAAAAAGACAAAACTTAAATAAAAGTACATTTTATTGAACTCGCTCGGCAAACAACCAAATTAGAGCAACATGAAATATAACTGCATTAAATTATCAAAATCAATAAAACAAGCCTATTAAAGCCGTATTTAAGCCCGTTTACTCCAGAGGATAAGCATTCGACCAGACACGTGTGTGGAAAGTTGGAAAAGATTTTAATTAAATCATTCCCAGCACAATGTTTCACGGATTTAAGAATCAAATTTTACAGGTTATTAAATTTACGTTAGCTAAATGAAATGTGATAGGAGAAGGATTTGTTTGATTTAGACAAAATAAATTTTGAAATGATTTAATCGCGAAATATTAAAATTAAGGGGGTTAATGCGAACACATACGTTTTAATTTGAGATATGAATATTGCGAATCGAAGTTTTGAATGGATGATGGATTTGAAGGAATATTTTTATAAAATATCTTCGCGTGAATTTTGAATGTAACTTAACTATACATCGGTATGAAATGAAGTTCCGAGAAATATTAATTACTTTTAAGTAGCCATAGAATATTTGGCTTTGATAAAGGAGAGATGTATTTTTAAAGTTTTACATATTTATATGAAACTTACCTCAATGTTTCTGATTAATTTCAGAATTTCAAGATAAGCTGTTAGCTAAAGCTCATGACCAATATCCAAATTGTCAACGCATTGTATGATATGATCCCAATTATAAATTTTTAAAGTTCCGATTCACATAAAAATAATTTTTGAGAAGTTTCCCTATTGTATTGAAATATATAACTCAAAAGGGCAATACAACATAGTATCGGAAGATTAATTTAAAACGTTTTGCTCAAAATGCAATATGTTTTAGAGTCAATATATTCAACCATTTATTATAGATAGACATTTTTCATAAACATTTTTGTTCATAGTGGTTATTATAATTGAAGTAAAGGAATAAGTTAAGAATATTGTAGCTGGAAACTTAATAGTGATCTTGGTCAGTAAACTATTGTCGATGTACAAGCAAATATTACCGAAATAAGATATTTAACGGACTACTGCAATGAACTATAATTAGTAATGACAGTAAACTTCCGATTATCCGCGGTTCGGATTATTCGTAAATCCTTCACATTTTCGTTTAATGGTGATGATTAACTGAATGTAGAAAAATGTTCGCGCGAAATTGGTCGTTTTGCATTCTCTGTTATCATTTTTAACTATAATTTAAATGTATGAGTTATGTAACTGACGTTTTTTAGCTATTGTGATAATAGTCACTATTATCGCTTTATACTTTTTTTCGGATAATCCGACCTATTCGCTTATCCACTGCTACCGTTTCACCCTATTTCGGGATAATCAAGAGTTTACCGTATATCGTTATTTCATGATATAAACCGGTAACAAAGCAACATAAATAAATTCATTGGAGTGAAAACAAGTCCAAAGTAAGTTTCTGGATTGCTTATTACAATTCAAAAGTTTTAAATTGACTGCGTAAAAAACGTCGGTTTCCTAGTGTTTTTTTTTTCAAGGGGGAGGGGGGGGGATCGGAAACAATGCATCATTTGTGGTTGCTAATGATGCAAAAGTGACCTTTAGAAATAAATGTGGATCCTCTAGGGACTGAAAATCATGGCTAAACGCACATCAATCACGAATACAGTGACCATGATGATTGATCATAAACTGGAAGATTGAGCCAGATGGAATGCGTGAAATGACTTCGAAATAGCTTCTTTTAACGTACACTGTTGTTATGCCAAAAACAGGCCAAACTCTGGGATATCTGAATAGTTTTTGAAAATCATTTTCATACTCGCTTTGAACGAAGCTGGTACATAACGTTAGGAAGACTAAATTTATAGTCTATATTTTTTGTTTCCAATGCAACAAATACTGCTTAAAACGTATTTAACAATGTTTATTAGCCTTTAAATTAGCATGGGACGTATGTATCATAGTATAATCCCTTAGATTAAAAATGTTTCATAAACTATCAAGTTACATATGTATAATAAAAATTTTATTGTTTCCATGTTATTGAGACATCAGAATCTCAATAGTAATGACAAAATATTGTTAAAAAATACCCCGCAGTTTTATTTTCAAAACATCCTAAATGAAAGGATTGCCTTCATACTTTCATACTTTAACCCTACACTGCATGATTTTTTGTTCTTTGAAAGAACTATATATATTTTTCAATGTAATAAGAAAACATTTTTAAAAATTTAATTTTGAGGATAGATGATTATATTTGCTTTAAAGATGCCTAATACTTGCTTTTTATGCTTGAGTTGCCTTATACTTGGTCATAAGTAAAAATAGTCCATGTAGCCAATTGGCAACGCTATGCAGTGTATGGTTAAGATCGCTTCTCAATTGCAGATTAAACGTAAAAAAAAGCCATAAACTATCCAAACTTTTTTGAGTAATTTAAAAACATAAATCATTTTTTTTTTGAAAATAGTAGCAGTTTTGCATCTCTAATAAACCATATATACACATATCGCATCCTTGCTACAAAAGTGCCACAACTCAAAAAACTACGTTTTTCAGGAATTGCAAAAAACTGTTCCCGGGCTGACTAGGCACATTTTAGTATTTTTGAATTTGTCAATATGAAGACCGATACATCTCAAACTATGATCGTTAGTTACGCACCTTATTCTACGACGGCTGGACGACAACTCAAGATGTGGCATTTCAGTGGAAGGGGTCCTATGCATCTTGATAACAACAAAACGCCATAACTGCCCTTTGGTGGCTGATTTTTCAATGCAACTTCTGGCTCTTTTGAAGATTGTTCGAGACGTGTAAACTACGTCTAATGACGGTCGTAACTCAAAAATTACAATTTTTAAGTTGTGGCACTTTTGTAGCAACGATATGTGTCATCCATTTACGCAATATTTACTGAACCCACTTTCACAAAAATTGAAATACTCATTATTTACGCATTCTTTTCATAGTTTTACGAATAAAAACAGTCCATTTTTACCTAAAGGGTTAAATTCTACTGTTTCGAAAAAAATAATGAATACATATACTTAAAAAATAAAGTCGCGTTCTACAAAGTATTCCATATAACAGTTAAAACACGTACTCCCCCAGTCCTTCTCAAGCGAAATAAACTGTTGAAACAGCGACGGAACCTAAAAAACTCCCAACATATTCGGCGGAGATCCTTCTCTGCGAACTTATTAGTTTGTAGGTGATAAAGGAAGGTACTTTTCGTGTAGGAATTCTCAGCGAATTATAGTGGATTTCTTTTGTTTCAATCCCGACGTACGTTCCGAAATCCGTGATTCAATTCCGATGGCGGAATGAAACGCGGGCATCTATAGCTAAAGACAAAGAGGGGGGAGAAAAAAATAAGCTAAGCTTTTTAGTGATTGGTCGGATGCTTTCGAACACCATTTCTCCCACCCTTCGTTTTACCCTTTTCTCCGAATTTCCATGACACGTGATTTTTCATTGCTTTCATTATTTTTCGGGTTCCATTCTAAACAAAATCTCCAGAAAGCTATCCGTGATTGACGACTAAATTCGATTTTGCCAGCTGCCTTTATTTTTTTTTTAAATGCAAAAGTAAAAAGTATTTAATAAATTCAAGTTACTTGGCAATGTTTTGGACTGAATATAAACCTGTTATTGAAAAGGATAATACAATTTTATAAATTTATCCTTGAAAGGAAAATGGCATGATTCTTTTACAAAATATATCTCCCCTACAGTAAAATATTGAACGTAAAGCTGTTTCCCTTTATTTTATTATTATTAACAAAATTATAGTAGAGTAAAAACTAGCTAAAATATTGTGACAGAAAATATTTTAAGATTTACTGAAATGATAAATGATTTATATTGTATGAAATGATGTAAACCATAAAAATAATAGCTATTTAAGAAAATGAAACATATATAGAAATAACGTTTAACTAAAAAATAAATCAAGCATGTAAAAAATCTCTATCATCCTTTATTTTACAGCCTCCCCTCTTTTTTTTTTTTTTTTCAAATTTCCATAACACATGATTTTTCATTGCTTTCGTTATTTTCGGGTTCCGTTCTAAACATAATTCCCGTGACTGACTAATAAATTCTATTTATTCTGTTGCCTTTTTTCTTTTTCTTTTCTTTTTTTTTTTGTTGCAATATAGAAGTAAAACATATTTTAACCCATTAATGCCTAGCGTCCCTTTTTAGGGACGGTCCGAAAAAGGGTCTGAATTTCTCCAAAATGAACATTTCAACCAAATAATAGTGAATCAGTGCCTTGGTATTGTTTCAATTCGTTATTAACAGATTGCAGCACATAGCCATTGTAAAGAGTGTTCTGTAAAAGTTTTAATATGATCTTTATCAAAAATTACATCGTTCACAATCTCAAGAAAAAAAGCTAAGTTTTTCCCAGCTTCCCAGTTTATGTCAATTGCTGATTTTATTTCTTCTTATAAATGTCTATTTTAATATTATATCGTAGGCAGAAAAAAAATCAGTAAAAAAAGTGCGTACCCTCTGGGGTCTATCGTAACTTTTAAGGGACGATTTTTCTTTCCTTAATAAAAAAAAAAATATTTTTTACATAATATTTTTTTTATTATTTTTCCTGTGCATTAAACACTGTTTGTAACCAGTATCCAAAATATCTTCGGGAAAAAAATGTCAGGCATTAATGGGTTTAAAAAAATAATCAAGCTATTGGGCAACATTCAAGACAATGTTGTGTTCCTGTACAAACGATTTATTTTTTAAAAATTTTTGCAAGAAAAAAAATCGTAACAAAATTATGCAAACCATCCTCAGTTGAAGCATCCAGCTCCTATTACACTTAATATTATCGAAATTGAGTAAGACTATAATCTTTTCAGTTACAAAAAACACATTCAATAGTATTGCTTTGAAATAAATGTACAGTATGTTGTAAGTTGGGAAAACACAAAATTAGATCCCAGCAAGCCATTTTGGCTTGGTGTTATGTCAATATAAACTTCAACTGTGCTCTCCGAAGACTTCTATTTATATGGATGTGCAATTGTTTTTTTTTTTAATTCTCTAAGGATTTTTTTCTTTTCGAGATAAATTTTTTTCGAGATTTTTTTTTGTTTTTTGAAAATGTTTTCCTGTATGCAGTATAAGTATCAGCAAGTGTTTTTTTTATTTGAAATTAATATTAAAATTATTTTACTTCTTTTTATTTAATTATCTTTTAGTTTCTACAGAAAAAAATGCTCAATAAATAATCAAATCTTTACTTCCATCTTTCGTTCGTAGCAGTTTAGGAATTTTAAATTTCTCGAAATAATTGCAAAAAGCTAAAAATGAATAAGCATTTAAAAAGAAAATTTTAAAACTTAAAAAAGAAAAAACATCTTTTAAGAAAAAAAAACCTATAAGCTAACTAAATCTAAATTTCAAAGTAAAAAAATTACTCAGATTCAAAATATCATTGTAATCTGAAAGAGACTAGTTATTTTTATTTTTTTACACTACCGGTATAAAACAGAAACGTAAAAACAAATTATTTAAATGGGCATCATGTAAGCTTATGCTAAATTTGAATACAAAACACTGAAAAACTGATGAAATATAACACATGCGCTTAAACAGAACCGAAAGTGGACAGAAATATGAATGAATAAACCGATGTTCTCTTCAGTATTCAGACGTGTTTAGTTGTTCAATATTCAGACGAAGCTTAGCTGAACTTATTGGAAAAACTATGTATAATTCTAAAAATAAAAAAAGGAGGGAGGGGGGAGAATAATAAATGGGAGTACACATAGAGTGGCACAAAAATAAATACACATATTAGAATATTTATATCGAAATAAAAACACGGAAAAATATAGAGCCATTTGTAAATTCACTCGTCATTAGTAAATTCCTCAAAGCGAGTTACGTTGTTAATTCGATTGATACTTAATATTTTGTTGCTGGTAATTTAATAAAGAGTCAAAGTCAAACCTGGTTTGTCATTGTAAACAAAAAAGAAACAAACAAAAGAAACTAAACATTTTATGTGAAAGCAAAAATATCCGCGAATACAGCAAAGCGATTTTAATAAAAATATGCAATCCCCGTTCCCTGGCAAAGATTAAATATCGTAAAGAGCTCTTAAGTGAGGAAAACATCCAGATTGTTCAGTAGGGAGTAAAAATGTCCCATATAAGCAAGTCGCGAGTTTCTGTAGCCTATGTCAACGATGTTGTGCCAATATTGACTTTTTCTCATGTCTCTTCAAGTATTTTCGTATCTGCCGACATATCTGTTACTTCGCTTAGATGGATTTCGCCGAGATAGCTTAAACATTCTTCCATCTTGATTATAGGCTGGACGTTTTGGCTTTGCAGAAGCTGAAACCCGATTTTGGATCGGTTAATTGAACGGAAGGACGCTTCCGATACGAAAATATGGTGAGTCGCTTTATTCAACTTTTGTCTTAATCGAAAATTATATTTATTGCAATGATTTTTATTGTGATTAGACGATAAGCTAAAAATTTTGGCATAATTTAGTGAAAACAGTTAAATAAATTGTTAAACTTTCGGAAGGAAATCAGTTTCAAATGACAGACTAGTCTCTAACGTAAATTAAACAAGATGAGGTAAATGGAAATAATATTTCATTCGCTAAAAAATATTATTGCATTTTTAAGACTCAATTATTCTCAGATAGTTTAGTCTTTGATACAATGCACAAAATTTCATCTTTTAATAGATCTAAAAAGGAAGGAAAAGTTGTAAAGCATTGAACTTTCGTTTCTATTTACCGCAATTGACTCAAATTTATGTCTATGAATTTATTCCATGAGAGAAGAAACTACTTAATTGCATTTAAGAACCCCCATTACATCAGAATACATTGCCATTGTATTGCATGTATTTCTGCCTTAGCTCTGGCTTAGGGGCGGTAGCTTACTGCTTAATGTACAAATAGGTTTTTCCATCATCAGCAGGTGTAAATGTCAACAACACAAAACATACCTTGAAAAAAAAGGGTATAAACGAATTTTAAATTTCAAGTGATTATTATTTTTATTTAATTGCGTGCTACTAACGCAAATAATTACTAAGAGAACCATAACTCATACGAGTAAGGGCATAATTATACTAGTTTTACGAACATTGTGCATAATTTATTCATCATTTAACAAATTTAAAATTTTTACATTACACTTTTAACTCCTAACGCATTCAATAAAATGTATTGTTTCAATCCATAACAACATAAGTTGAAACTAGAAAGTACAACATAATTTACTTCGAAACAAGCGCTATAGGTCTACACTATATACTATACCACTTTCAGAGAAGTAAAATTACTTTATCTCATTTTTCTTCTTCAATGGTATGCATAATTTGAAGAAACAAACTTCACACCTGTTTGAACCTGTTTGATATCTTCCTCTTTCACGCCATCTTCGTATTTTCCAAGAACAAATACCAGCAGTTATTTTTATAGCAGCCGCGTGATATCTGTCAATGGAATAACACAATATCCCTCCCGCGAGACAATAGAGGATTTGTTGCTCAATGTAGAGAACATATCCAAATTGCTATTCAAATCAAGTGTAAATAAGCAACAGAAAATCTCCCGGAGATTGTTCGAATGTTTTGTCAAAAATACCGATTGTCCTATCAACCTTTGCTGAAGCATGGCGCCCCACAAACTCAAGCTCATGTTTCTTTTCTTCTGATGGTTTATGTCAATATTTACAGACGAGGCATCGCGACTCGACATACACCGAATCCTTTTGTGAGATTTACTTAAACTGAAACTTCCAAACGAAAAAGGAATAGCAGCCATAGATATCATCATCGAAAGGATGCGTCGGAGCTTTTGCAACCCTTCCTTCAGAATGCTATCTACTCCAGAGCACAGAAGCAAAAAGCGATGGTTGAGATGCCGTGCAGTTTTGTGCTCTTTAAAAGCATGGATGCCTATTTTATTACCAAACTCGATGCATTGTCTTTTAGCCATGGATTGCACAGACCTTTAGGGAATTCTCATTTATTGAGAGCTCAACTATTTAAATAAATTAATGGGGGTTTAATTTCCGATCCACCTTTCTTATTCTTCAATAGACAATATTTGAGAAATTCCGCGACAAATGAATGAATCGTTTCGGCAAGTATTGTATTTATGCTATTATGGATCACTAAAAGAAGTTATTATATGAAACTCTTCACAAACTTATTTGATGATTTCATTGCACCATTGAGGTTCAAGATTATTAAAAAATCAACGAGCATTGTATATTGAAATTTAATAATAATGCAATCGTAACAAATTATTTTGTAAACCTATGCAGGATAATAAAGGGATGCACATAGTAATAGCAGCATTTTGAACCTGTATGTAGATTCTAGAATAGAATGCTAACGGAAACAATAAGATATAAAATGGAAGATTTAGATTTCAATACTTAATGCATTATATATTTCAAATTCCTATTTTCTCTTATATTCAAGATCTTAACAGGGAAATTGTGGTGAAAAAGCTCAAAATGTGTGAATGAGAGTTTTTTAACTTTAAGTTGGCTTTCTAAATAATGCAATTATTGCTTAAATTTATTAAATTTTGAGTACTAGGCAATCAAATTTTCATGATGAATACGAATTTATTTCTATTCGTTGCATTAGAAAAATTTTCTTTGTAAATTAAAAAAAAAACTTTACATTCGGTAATTTCAACAGAAAATTATCACAAAAAAACTCCGACACTGTTAATTTTCGTCGTGTAATAAATTTAAAATAATTATTTTGAGTCAAAAGAAGGAATGAAATTTAATCCATAATTACACACAACAACAGCTCGTGTCGTCATTTCTATACAATTGATTCAAAAAACTGAAGCAATTATTTTTTTTACGTTAAAGACGAAATGAAAAAAAAAGCCCTTTACAACAGCATCCCACGTATCTGTATTATATACAAACAGAAATTAGAAAATTTATACACACATGTCTCTTATAAATTATTCATACTTTTGTAGAAAAAAAAAACATGTTTTGCAGATGTAAAACAGAACTTAAAAAAATTAACGAAAAGGAGTGATAGTAGCTCATAAAACATTGCCCAATTATGTGTTGAAATACTCATTTCATGCATTCTGAAGTCTTTCAGAATCTCCTCTGATGTGCAAACGCATTAAACCTAATATTTATCTAGAGAGGAAATTTGCAAAAACATATAACTCCTAGAATAGGATTTGAAGCAAAGAAGTCATGGCGCAAGTAAAAATGTGAAATTGATTTCGGAGGAGAAGGCAAATCAAGCAAACTGATGCCTAATTTTTTAGAAATAAATCAATTATATATAACTCGATCAAGTCAAGAATTCGGCAGAAACTCTTTTGAACTTGGAATGAAAAACAAGATGGCGGGGAATCCTTCATCTTCAAATGAAATCATCACGGTACGGAACATTGAACATCCTTTTGCAAAGAATCTCTCAGCTTTGTTATGTGGTTAACAGCAAACTCATGGCAGAATAACTTGCATCAGCAACAAGCGAAAGTAAATTAATGACGAAACAGAGTTGTCAAAACAAACACTGTCCCCAGGGTTCGTCGCTTTGACTAACTAGAAACAAAATATGAAATTTGGATTTCTGTTTGATCTCATGTTTGAATGGAACCTACTGATGCGCGCTTTTTAGATACATGAAATGTTTTTTCCCCGCAATTCTCAAGTGGGATAGGAATTATCCTGAATTAATTCAACAGAGTCATTGTTAAAATTAAAGCGTAATTGTTGCTTTGGAATTTTTTGAAAATACCAACTAAATGCCATTGTAGGTTCACACATAAAGTTTAGCATAAGCTATTGTGTGTGCTTTAATAAAGTTAAGAGTTATTCTATATTCGTGAAAACATGCATTTTATGTAGCAGCACTACATACATTTTGAGAACGATGAACACCATATTTTAGTTAGTATCCAATAAAAATAAATAAAAATATTTGTTTTCACTGGAAGTTATTTTTGCATCGACATGTTCTAGTATATTTTACTTTTTTAACATCAATACCCAATTATACGTTCTGAAGCTACGCAAGCTTTTAGTTGATAACATCAACCTAATAAGCTAGAGTTTTGGTCGAAAATGATATATAGGGGACCCATAAGCGAAGGGCTGTAAGTGAAAAGAATGAAAATAGGAAGATAAGTAGCATGAGAAACATTATTATTTTGAGACAATAAGATATCAGTTTTGCTCCCGGGAAGTAACTGCTATCCAGTGCTGATAGAAGAAAAAAAAAGCATTAACATAAATGAGTGATTCCACGGTTTTTATGGGACAACTTGGACCAAGTTTTCTAATAATTTCAAATATATATATATATATATATATATATATATATATATATATATATATATACAGTCCCAGACAAAAATATAGGGCCAGCTACAATATCCTACCCAAAAGAGCTAAGATTGCTAAAAAAAAGTTGTTTAATGTATTTATTATATGTAATATTGTAATAACAATCGACAGCCACCAAAAAAATAATAAAATTTAATAATGTGGGAGATTTGTTGCTAACTTCTGTTTTGAAGCAAGACGCAAGTTGGACAAAATTATAGGGCCACTATGCAAATTTCGCTCTGGGTGCAAAATTTGCATATGACCGATGCTGTAGTGAATAGCCAGAAGATAAAGCAAGCATTCCAGCACGTGGCTTCGTCAGTGAGAACGTTGTTAGACATGGGTAGAGGTAAGCCATTAACCGAAAAAGAGAAAGGGCAGATTCTTGCATATCAGAAATGTGGGCTAAGTTCTCGCGCTATTGCTGATAAAATAAAAAGGTCTAAGTCTGTTATTAATAATTTTTTGAAGAATCCTGAAAATTATTTCCAAAGACGATCTCCCGGGAGACCAAGTTCTTTGACTGATAGACAAAAAAGACGCACTTTTTATAGCGTTTCCAATAAAAATCTGTCTCCAGCGGCTATTGTTGAAGATTTATAACTTCTTTGTTCAAGAAGAATAGTACAGCTACTTATAGCAGCGCATCCGAACTTTCGGTACTCGAAAATGAAAGGGAAACCTCCATTGACGGTAAAGCATAAAATGTGCCGTCTGGAATTTGCAAAAAAATATGTTGCATGTGGAGACAAATGGCAAAATGTGGTGTTTTCAGACGAAAAGAAATTTCAGTTTGATGGGCCAGACGGATTGCAAGACAATTGGCACGATTTAAGTCGAGAAAAGAGGTTCTATTCAAAGCGTCAGTTCGGAAGAGGCAGTGTTATGGTTAGGGCAGGCTTTGCTGCTTGCGGAGCCACTCCAATAGCATTTAATAAATCAGATACGACATCACAGGATTATCGAGATGTTCTGGCACTTAATCTGTTACCTGAGGCACCCCTCATCACCAACGGAGACTATACATTTCAACAAGATAACGCCCCTGTGCATACCTCAAGGTGCACAAAGGCGTGGTTCCTGGCTAATCAAGTGCGTGTTTTGGACTGGCCTGCTAGAAGCCCTGACCTCAATCCTATTGAGAACTTATGGGGTATTTTAGTACGAGATATTTACAAAAATGGGAAGTGTTACAGCAATAAGGAAGAACTAAAGAAAGCAATTCAATTATCTTGGGAAAAAATTCCAAAAAACGTTTTAAAAACGTTGTCGGAGTCTATGACTGAGAGACTGGTTAAGGTTATAGAGAAAAAAGGCAATTTCACTAATTATTAATTTCATTTGTGTGATTAGGCTAATGTGGCCCTATAATTTTGTCCAAGTTCTTTTTTATGTTCAACTGAAAAACATGCAGTTTAGGTAATAATAATTATTTGTTATATTTTCTTTTTCATAAATTATATTATATATGATGCTAGTTTTACTATGCTTTCTTTTCACAACCACTCGCACAGTTTAACTTCGATATTTCTTATGTTTTCTTCCTGGCCCTATATTTTTGTCTGGGACTGTATATATATATATATATATATATATATATACACACACGCGCACAAAATAATAAGGACTGAAAGTTAAAATTTGTTGACTTTGTAAAAATACTTGACATGTGTGATTGACTAAGGAAAAAAAAATATTTCCCTTTTTATTGCTATTTTTTGTGCTAAAAAACCACATACCCAAAGGGTATATCGTAAACGAAAAAAGTTTGCTTTTTTACGTTTTGAAATTAAATACAAATCTGTAACGTGCTGGACAAAATGTCCACTTTTCATGGAATGGCCTAAAACCTTCCGAATGATCCTTTGCACTCAGTCTGTTCAGAATCATTCTTTTGCCACTTACGTCCCTTAGCTTCTTGCTGTATCAGGTTTAAACACGGAACCAATTCAACGAAAGACAAAGTGGAACAATATACCTTGGAGGAGTTAATGAAGATTAGCCACATAATGATGTCGTCAGTAAATGGCCTATCATTTACCATTTTCAAATGCGCGTATTCCTTTTAACACATTACTTCAACACCATTTCCTTACATAAGTATATTGTGTTACAGTGTGTTGCATTATCTTGGTGAGGAAAATCATCGGAAAGACGCAGTCTTCTACCGACACTTCGGCCAGGTACGCATAAGAAATATTTCTCAATTGTGTTAACAAATGCCAAATTTACACACTAATACACTCTGAAAACACGTTGAATAAACTAACTGTCTTACTGATAACCACCCAAGTAGCACACTTCGTTTTTTAAAGGTTGTAAAATGGTTATTAACGTTGTGATAACCGCTTAAAAACGTTTATAAAACGTTTAAAGGTTATTTGTGCTACCTGGGCACAAATATTTTGTTATGTTTCATGTGTATAACCCATATTAAAAACATAATTAAAATGCAGTGTCACATGACGAACGCCACTTGAATCCCAAGTAAAGAATCTTGACTTTCCAGTTTTATGACAGTATGTTTGTTTTTGCATCTAATAATGTAGTTTTGTTATCGATCTTTGTTTCCAATAAAAGTAATAACAGTCATAAAGTAATTATCTTCTTTTATTTACATAGGAGAAGATATCAAAACAGCATACCTACGAATATACCGTAAATCAGGGTTATTTGGACCCAGAAGAGGGCTACTTGAGCCCACAGTAAAATGATAAAATCTGGGTTTGGTACTAGCGTTAGAGACTGCAGAGGGCTTCTACCTAGTGGAGAAACGAGGAACTACGTGCAAGTCTTCAACTAGTAGGTACCAAACCTAGATTTTATCATTTTATTGTAGTGGGCTCAAGTAACCCCCTAGGGTCCAAGTAACCCTGATTTACGGTAGCTGCGTTATTGGGGCGTACATTGACAACTAATTTCAATAAACGTTTCTAAGAATCCAAATGTTTCTGCGGAAATTTTTAATTCATAAGAATGAATGATTATTAGAGCAAATGCACGTTTTATATTCAAATGAGTCCCATCTATTTCTTTTAGATAACGTTTTTCGAGAAACAGCAGGCAAATTTTAAAGTAGACAGTTATCATTTCACGCGAATATTTGTTTTAAGCGGAGGAGTTTAATTACTTATATAAAAAGTTTAAAACTTTTTTTTTTAATTTTAGTTGAATTTCATTATTGTCGCACACGATGTTTTAGCTCAGATGAACTTAACCGAGTTTCGTACTCACAGTTCAAAGATGCTCAAACTGCGGAACGCTAGCGTGGTTTTAACATTTACAGTGGTTCTATTTTTCCCCCTTTTTTTCAGCACCTAGTTATTTTTAATTTTTAACCTCACAACTGCAGACATGCGTTGCTCAAATAATACACACATTTATAGTTCACCACCAGCTACATAAGGGGTACGTCTCAAAAAAAGAAAGAAAAGAAAAACAATTATTGATTTACAATCTGAACTTAATGCCTTTCCTTGCCACAATACTGTCACAAAATTAGTTCGTATTAGTGGTGCATAGTGGCATATAAACTGCATAATCAATATTAGTACATCACCAACAGTCAATTATTTAAAAGAAATGTTTCAAACACCTTCAAGTTAAACTGCAAAAACCAACCATAAATCCAACATCAGAAATTGTTTGCGCATCTTGCAGTAATGGTAATAAACTATTTAAAATAGTGTTATGTAAAAACTTAAGTTTTTTATAATATATATATATATATATATATATTTAAAAATTAATTGCTAATTTTAAATATATTCCCTATTTTTAAAACGCTTTTATTAGTTTCACATGTGAGTTTGTTTGTCAGTATGTATGTAACTATGAATAAAATATAAAATTCACGTTCTTTGCAAACGTAAAAGTAATATATTTAATACTATTATTAACACTAAAGGCTAAACTATGTTTCATTTTGATGTATTATAAGTGCATGTTTGTTTGATTAACTCTAAAAGCATATTTTTTAGGTTTTTTTAACTATAATTTTATTTTTTATTTTATTTAATTATTTATTTTTTTTAATACGTGTCACTATTGTCACTTGTGAGCGATACCTTTCAAACAGTAATCATCAAAATAAAAAATATTTACCAACAAATACACGGAAAAAAAAAAAAAAGATCCAAGATTTAGAACCACACCTCGAGATCATCCCGAGTAAATATTCAAACACTCAGCTTAAACTACGAACACCGGAACGTCTATTAAGAGAACATGGAGAGGAGCAAGAGCTCCCTCTCAGTGGTCGCCAATCCAAATGTTTCCTTAATAGAAAGGAGAGTGGCCGGAGAGCTGAGAGAGAGCAACCTGTTAACCGCATCTAATCGGAGAGCCGAGCGCGGCGCTTAAGAGGCGATAAAAGGCCGCTGCCCACGGCCACTAATTACCCCTTTCCCCGGCCTTGCAGAGGTCGTCAACTGACCCGGGGACAGCTATAAACAGAGATTAGCGTGAATAATAAATGACCGGGGGAGAGGAGGGTTTCTTGGAAGAGCGAGATGGGATGTTGACGCTGCTCTCCGGACACGCAGATGAAATGGCTGTACGATCCCAGGCGTTTGCTCAGCATATTCAAGTGTTGGTCACGTATGGGTTATTTTATTTACCGAATTGTTTCAAAGTATTTTTTTTTAATGTATTTTTAGTGAGAAATATTTCTTTAATAGCAATTGATTCGTTTCGAATCCAAACCCGTTAAGTCCATTTCTCCGAATGCGTAGTTCGGAAGGCAGAAATATGACTCTAAAGGGGTTTTCACTTAAAAATCTTTACTATATATTTATTTTTCATCGAGATCTAGTGTTTTTTGATCTATTGCCTTTAAGCCATTGGTGAAGGAGTTCTTAAGCTTATATACTTCTTAATATAATTATTTTTAGTAAAAAATGAAGTTGAGGAGATTTTGATTGCAAAGACTCAATTATTTATGATTATTTCACCAAAAATATGTCTTAGATAACGATTCTCAACCTGCGGGGCTAATAGATAAAGCGACAACGATCGATTTAGTAAAATTGTTTTACCGAACTTATTTCTACAAATGTTCCTCCTTGTTTATAATGCTAATGATGATACCAGCAACTATTTATTTCAGTTCGTTCAAATTAGTTTTAAAAATATGTTTTGGCATTTATGTTAAAAGATTCTATCTCCTCTAATCTTAAAAGTGCTGTTTTGAAACAATTTATTTCTAAATGCATTGATTGATGCTTACAGTGAAACATAATTCACTACTTACTATTTAGTGTAATTTTGCATAGTATTATGTTGCCACCAGTCTTTTATCTAACAGCAATAAACTCTAAGCATATCAAAGCCGGTTAAAGCATTATTTCATAAATTGTTCTAGCTTATTATTTAGACGCATTTTAAATGCCACGGTGAAGAAATTTCAACAGTTTAGGTAAAAGTTTCGGAATATTTTAAATACAAATTAGGACATAAAAGTAGTACAGGGATCAATTTAGCTCTTACCTCCAAATTTCAAATAAAATACAAAACAAATTGCAGTCAATTACAAAATTACCTATTTCTATATAAACAGAAAGATGTACAAAAATTACTTAATGAAAATTGTGTTAGTAAAATAGGATGCCAGAGCAGTGTTAACAACCTTATCAACTGTTAACTTAGAGCAAAGAAGCGGACAGGAAATGAAAAGATGGAAAGCTTTTGAATAATTTTAAACAGTTTTAAATTAAATAATCCAAAAGGGTAATATTTATCTTATATACAACTATTCCTTTAACAACATTTTTAATTTCATAGACAAATGCAACAACCTGCCAGACATATTATGAACGGATATTTTCAGTGTTTCATGCGACGAAATGCACTAGAAAAGGAAAGAAGAAAAAAACTTTCGCTTGAGAAAATATTCAGAGAAATTTAGAGACATTTTGTTAGGGAGATCTTACTAAAATCACTAACAAAAAGAAAGAAAGAAAGAAAAATCATCCCTTTTTAACACATCAGCATTTCACACACTAAATTGAAAATTCAACTCCTAATACCGCAGGGGAAAAAGGAATTGTTGTTCTTTGTGCCCTATTAAATTCAATGGTCTCTGGTAAGAAAAAGATAAATATTTCGATCATGCAGAAGTTCGACAGCGAAATGTGACTACACGCGGCGAATTGCTACTGCGAATTATTTTCCTAATTTAATCAACCCTTTAATCAAGATTATCTAAATTTTTTTCGGCTTTAAATTGTTAATACAAGAATACTTTTTATGTGAATAAAATTTTTCAACAAGAGAAAAAAAGTGCGCAAAAACTAAACAAAGGAAAATATTTTTTTTCAAGAGTAATTAAATTCTTGCGCCTAGATTTTTTTTAATACGCAGAACAAAACACTGCATAAAATTCTACGCTTAGAAAGGGAAAATTATGCATGAATTCATTCGACACTTAACCTTTCTAGGATTAAATCTCATTTTACTCGCATTAAAAAATGAAGTTTTATAGAGAGTGAAAATATCTGTCTTATATATAAGAGTAAAAACGTGTTAAATTTATAAAATGTACCACAAGTTGATACCAGTGTACTCCGCATAATGAATATATTATTAGCAATCTCTTTTAAAGCATCTTTTACTCGAGCAAAGTTCTTAATTGTACAAATGCAACATAATAATGTGCGAAAAAAATAATTTAATAACATTGAGTATATTTCAAAGAATACTCTTATACAGATAAATAACTGAACTCTACATTGCATGTACCCTTTTTCTGAGTTCATTGCAACCAAGAAACACGCGTATGTAATGTATTTTCTTACATTTTTATTGTGTCATATAACTTATGACTTTTACCTTTTACGAAAAGAAAAGGAAGCGCTTCTGCTTAAACACAATTATGCTTGTTTTACTTTAATTTTCTTTAATTAGCTGCTTTTTAATTCTTGAGAATGTTCATTGATATCAACTTAAAGTACATTCGATAAATTTAACAGATTTCATTGATGGTTGCAATTGAAAATATAACTTAAATGTAAATGGGGGGAGGGGAGATTCGATGTTCTTTTTACGAAACGGGATAATCTGGTGGTGAGACCGGTTGCATTATATTAATTTATTAAATTTATATAACACATTTTTGTTTTGATATTCTATCAAAGTTCAAATAGAATAGAAGAATGAAAACTTAGCTATATAAAAGAAAATAGGATGTAATATTGATAACGGTATTTAAAATGGAATATCAGAAAAACATTGACGACAACCTTCCATTAATTCATTTTCGATTAAGCTCCCTAAAATGGCATAGAAGCCGTTAATAGACTTAATGGCTCCATAAATGCCAACACAGGAAAACTACTTGAAGTGATCAAGATTTAGTCGGTATAGCTCTCGACAAAAAAGAAAAAAATATACTTCATACGCATTCATTACAAGAAAATAAACATAACAGTCATCAAATATTGGATGTTACTCAATAATTTGACCTAGAGTAGGACTAAGTATTTTTTTCAAATGATTAAATGATTAAAGAACAGAATATATTTGATGCTAGTACAGTCTATGAAAAAGCTAAAATATTTTTTAAAAAAGAAAATAGGATTAAAAGTTTCAGCTCTATTGCATATCTTTAAAGCTCAACAATTTTATCCGTTATGTAATGTTAATTGTGGCTCGTACCCATGAATCAATTGAAAGCAACCATAAACTGCCAACGTTTTTGCTGAACCATGCAAAAGTCTCTCAAAATTAATATCGCAATCAATAATTATTCATTTATATTTACTTCACAATGACTATCCTTTACATTCTCACCGACTGTAAAAAACTGCTTCAACAAGTGTGTATCGAATTTTATGGCGTTGAAATAACGTTGATATAAAATATATGTCACTTTCTACAGCAGTTAGTCATCAATAAAATCTGGGTTTTAAAATAGCTAAAATAATTGTAGAATACTCCTAAAATACGCTGAATGAAAGAATTCAACTTGCCGAAAGACACAAAAGAATCCCTTTTCTTTTTTTTTTTTTTTTGCACCAAACTAATAAGAAATAAAACACGTAAAAAGCCAGAGAGAAGAAAAAAATCTGCTTTCGTCCTTCACTGCATTCCAATTTTACACCAACAGTGAGCATCCGACGGCGAGTCCTGTCAGATGTTAGCACTACTTATCCGATTTCATGCCGGTTTAAAGTCAATATTAAAGAGTAGGAGGCAACGACGGGGAGGTTAAGAAGGCCATTTAAGTCCCGCGTCAAAGATACATTCCCTGCGGGAGCCAATGCCTGCCCGAGAGATGTTATTCTCATTAAGCATTTCCTCAATTTAGTCGAGGCTTTCCCCGAGTCCGCCAATTCACCCTTCCATGACTACTAAATAATGGGGTATCCTGGCAAAGTGAGCAGCATCACAGACCTTCGCGAAAGTGAAGACAGAAGAAGATAGATCTACACATTCTACGGGTGGTTAGCGCGATCTGCGACCTTTTGTTTTGTTGATTTTTTAGCGGGGAGGACTTTTTTCCTTGTAGGCCTCAGGCGCACCCCAATTTTCTGTAATGTAAGCCTGGTGTTGCATAGCAGCAAACAGCGTGACGTCTCGCAAAGCTGGGCACACATTGACGTTGAAACGCTACTTGTCTGCTCGCAACGCTTGGTTGGTCAGCGTTATCCCTTTGACATAGTCGCAGCTACTTTGTATGGATGGTACTAGCATCGGATAAGGTCTACCGGAGAATCTTAAATCTTGGTGGCACGGACCACAGATATGTACTCTGTCACCATGCTTGTTTAAAGTAATGGATAGTCCAGGAAGATTCAACAGAAAACAATTCAATTCTAATACCGATGACTACACGCTTTACTAGGAACGACTTGAGCGGAACGAAACGTCATTGCAAACGAACCCTACCACCCGGAGATGCTTCAACTGTTTCAGCTTCCGCTAATAGCGAGCAAAATATTGGAGATGATGAGAATTTCAGATGAGACATTGTTTGTGTTTGGCATCGAACTTGTCCACAAACATGCTTTCAAACGCGCAAAAGGTATGAATGGAATTAGAAACCAATTAACAAGCATTAGGCAACAAAGTAACAACTTTGTCCTTGAAATAAAATATGATCTTCATTTCTTTGTTTGATACTTCATTGGCTTGTGAAACGTTCGCTTTGGAAACCGCAAGCTTATTTTATGTTGGCCTTTTTATGTTTCCTCCAGTGATACTTAATAAGTACATAAAATAAAAATTACATCAAATTTATATTGATGCAAATCAAGTAAAAAGAACTGATTGTTTGTGTCAAATAAGTGAATTTTTTACAATATTCCCTTTAAATGCAACTTTGCCTATTATTTTGCCACCCCTTATTTTTTTATTCTTACCTTCAGACCCAACTTATATAGTGATTGTCATTTTGTTTCTTTAAAAGCCTTTCTCAAGACAGCACTCCTGCCAATGCTCGACGAACAGTCAGCGATTTTTTTAAACATGTATAACTGATGAAGCATAGAGAAAAATGTTAGACGACAATTTGCTCAAAATTGTTAGTAAAATATAAAACGCCTCCATTTTCCCTAACTTTAAGAGTTTCAAAGACATCTTTTGACGAAAGACAGAAAGCAACAAAATCGTCCAAGAACGATGTTATTAACAGTTTAGCAAAAAAAAAGATGGTGAACATAAGAATAAATATTATCAGATATAAGTAATGAACCAATACGTTGTTGCACAAAAATATACAGACTATTAGTATTTTTGTAAATGAAATATAAAACTGTAATAGAGAGGACAATAGAGAAATCACATCTAAGAAAGAAATAGTAACAACTTAATTTGAGCGAAAGGGTTGATTCCTTTGGCGCTCGTCTACCATCTATAGTACAAACAAGATATGTCCTCTGTCATGTCTTATTTGCTGTAATGGATAGCTTCTAGACTATCGGAATATTCGCTGCAGCTCATGGGAGAAGATTTGGAGATGTAACAAATGATCGAAAGGATTTGGCTCATTCGGGACCTACGGGCAATAATTTAATTCAGTGGCAGAGCGATATGACAAATGGGGGGAATTTGTTTCTAATTGAGTGTTATACAGTGCCGTTGAGATATTTCTATTATTTAAGACAATGATACCTTTTAGTATTCAGAGGAGAAAGTTGCATTGAAATAGGTTAACATTTTTGTTAGAAACTGCCATATTCCTGTAAGCCAAATATGGGGTTTGACAAGGAAAGGAATGAATAGAGAAATCGACTAAAGACCGAATAAAATCACGAGAGAAAAAGCAGCGAAAATAGGAGGACGGTTGTCAATTGACTATCAAAGTTCTTTTTATCTCATTTTATGTAAATAAGATTAAAGTAACTGGGAGTACTTTTTCTACTTAAAAAGTAGAAGGGGTATTAAAATTAGCGATTTTTTTTTTTTTTTTCGTAATTTATAATTTTGCACTACAACTTTTACGAAGTGTTTTTAAAAGACACAAAGTAATGCAGGGAGCACAAAAGGCTCTAAAGGTCTATAAGTTAAAAAATATAAAAAGATCAAGTTGAATTTTGTAGTTCAAATTATAGAACACTATCTTCACCAAAAGCTTTTTATAGGAATACGCCACATTATTAAAGACAATATATAAAACAATCAGTAATGATTCATATAGATAAAATATTAATATGGCTGCATAAGTTATATTCAATCATTGACACAGTTAGTGAAACATAAGTTAATCTTTTGAAACCATTTTATTACATTGAAAAACCTATGAAAGAATCTTTTTCCAAAATCATACAACACAAATAGTATGTCGTCCATCTTCTAAATTAAGAACTTTTTCTGTAATCCATGCTATCTAAGCAACGTTTAAACACTTTCTGCAATCAGAAAACTGGAGTTTAAAAATTACTTTTAATTTGAGAGCCACTTTCTTGTTAGTTTTAAGTCACTCAGACAAGAAGTTAATTTTTCAATAAAGTGCACAAATACCCTAAAATTATAGTATTTGTTGACCCAATCTCTCATAGTATGACAATGGAATGTTATTGGAAGACTGCTCTAGTCAGCACAAAAAAAGAGATTTTTTGAACAATAATTGGTATAGGGCGAATAAAATGACACATTACTGAGTGAATATTAAACGCAGGTTCGTATAATGTTCTCATGTTAACTCCGGCAGGTTACAAAAATGTACATAACTATGAACGTCCTTCTGACTTTCAAAAACAGCAAACCTTATGTAGCGGCTTTTAAAGTAATTTTATTTCCAGTTTTATATTTCTTTGTCGAATGTCAACACAAAACTTTAGTTGCCGTAAATGTTAACATACATTTAAAAGTGAGTTTTCCCTCCTTAGATGAATGTAGCATTTGCAAGGCAAGTTTCACAAATAAAAAGGAATCTATCCACGGAATCCCCATAAGATGACATAAAGTTAAGTACATTAAGTAAAACTGTCGAAAGATAAGATAACTTTATTCAACAAAATGTTGAAAAATCTTACTGAAATCCGAAAATAAAATTAAACGCATTCCTGTCCTACAAACCTACTTAATATTTTTCATATATATTTCACGTTTTTTTTTCTTTTTTTTTTCGCGAAACGAAACATTTAATTGTCTCCAAATGTTTAGCATTACGCTATGATTTTGTAAAATTAATATGGTTTTACTATATTAGAAACTGAATTCAAAACCCTTTCAAGAAATAAAAAGATTGATTTTCCTCGTACATTTGAATAACTTACTAAATGGAGTTCTTTAAAGGGCAGTTATTCAAGATCCGTAGCGGAAAAAAACTTGAGCTTGATGGACGATGAACTAGACTATTTTTTATTGACAAACTACCGCCGAATAAGACATTTGTTACCGCTGATCACGTGCTTGTCTACCATCAAGCAAAGTTGGTAAAAGTCTAAAAGATTCTGAAGAATCAGTGAGCATTCAGAAAGTAGGAGGTTCTAAAACAATGTTACAAAACACATGAATGTTTATTTTTACACTTGGAAAAAAAACCCTTCGGCGTGACTTGGAAAGATTGCAAGATCATATCCGAAAACTTAGAAGGTGGATAAATGTCCACGAATGAGCGTTTAATGTCTTATACAGAAGAAACGAACTGTGCCTATCAGTAAGCATCATAATGTTCCACTGTCACGCAAACTGTACTTTTAACGCTTTAAAGGAGAAGTCTCGAGACGATTCCTTACCTTCTTTTTTTGGTTATTATTTTCTATCATCATTATATCTTCAAGCGAAAGATAAAATCTTTGTCAAGGTACTGAATGAACTTGACGGCTGCATAAATGCCTACACACGAATATTATTACAGCTATCTGCGATAAAGGCAGGACTCGTTTCGGTAGTTTTCTCACTATCAGCAAGATTTAGTCACTCATTGCACAATACGTGGGGGTTTAAGCGCGAAGGTATATTTAAATCAACATGGCAATAGCGAATCTAATCAACTATTTCTCGCAGGAAAGTATTACTAGTAAGAAATGGTGCATTTAATCCTTACCGGTTGGACTTTTAAGAGAGCCTGTTAGCACTGTGTGAATGTAGATTCAGGTAAGGAAAATATATTGAAGAACATATTCTCAATCATCATTTCAGAAAAATTTGATGCGTGGCTGAAAATCCTTTCTTCCGAGGAAAATATATTGACCATTCAAATATGATGAAATTTGTGGGGAAATACTTCACTGTTACAATCTTTCATTCATTGAAATTCTAATATTTTTTTCCAAGCAAGTCCAATTCTATGCATTAGAGACTTTGATAATTTTTTTGATACACGGTAAAAAAAAAAAAAAAAAGTTTGAAAAAAAAACAGGAGTAAACGACTGCCAAAATTAAAATAGTATGCATGCTAAAACTCCAATGTGATTTCTTTCTCTCATTGCTATATCTGAACAAGTTATGTTACTACTCATTTTTACTGAAAAAACACGTAATCAAAAAATATATAAATATACGAACCTGTCACAAAATAAAATAAACAAAAATATTAGTATCTAAAGAGTGATTTTATCAACGATTAAAAAAGTAGTGTTTTGG
The DNA here is from genome assembly GCA_038373865.1 of Uloborus plumipes. Lineage (NCBI taxonomy): Eukaryota > Metazoa > Arthropoda > Arachnida > Araneae > Uloboridae > Uloborus > Uloborus plumipes. Next base: position 41,254 of record JAXGGA010001095.1, read on the forward strand.
TGAACCCTAATCGAAACGTAATAGGAAAAATATAACTTAGAGAAGAAATTGATTTTTAAGTGAAATTCAGGAATTTCTGAACTTCCTTCATTGGGACACTTGCAGTTATATTTCGGAATTTAAGAAAAAACGAACGAAACAATTATTAAAACTTCCTGCTTGAAAAAGAGCTACTTCTATCAATATGTTCCAGGACATTTTTTTAATTTAAAACATAATAGTTACGCATATAAGAGAATTAACTACCTTTAAAAGCAAAGATTTGTAGTCCAATTAAAATATCGCTATTCTTATCTGGAGTTAACTGTTTCAAGAATGCAGAAAACTATCCGAATCACTCAATATTTGTATGCTTTGCTTTTAAAAAAACCACCCTTAATCTTTTTTGTCATTGGCGAATTCCAAATGCACCAATAACAAAATTGCAAGAACTGACCATTACGCATGGTCTGAGTCTATTGACGTAACTTGTAACCAAAAATACACGAGCCTGGCCGATGTCCTTCTTAGAAGAATCTTTGTTGCCGTGCCAACAGAAGTAAAAAAGTAAAAGAGCTTAAGAAGTAAACCCTTGTTTCCTTACACATTACATTCTGTCATATTATTTCGCTTTCTGTTGTTACATATTTGTTTGATTTAAGTCATATTATTGCTTGTCTATTCTGGGAAGTCTGTTCAGTACAGTTAAAGATTCGATAAAGTGTTTGTTTTGTTAAAGATCCAATTAGTTAAAACGTTTTATTTTAAAGGGACACTTTTTAAAAATAAATTTAATGCTATTTTAAAGTTAATATTGGTGTTTCAAATGACTAAGTAAAGCGTATTATGACAACGCTATCCCTATTCCATACATTATTTATCAGAAGAATACACAAATATTGTATATCTAACGCATTGATATTTGCTTTAATGGTTTATAATTGTTGAACAAAATAACATGAGCTAGTTTATTTACTTAAACGTAAGCTATTAATATGAATTATTTAAGAACAGACAAATCAAGACATCATCATAGGATAAATAAGTGCGAGAAAAAAAAATTATGCATGAAAAATTTGCATGAAGATTCCACCATTTCCCTATTGTCAGTAAACAAAATTCCCTTCAGGTATTTTCCATCTTTTCTTTTCAGAGCACGAATGAAAAATGATCAAAATTGCAGCCGCAATAAAGCATTTTTTTTTTTTAATTTTAAAAGTCACATTGCTTAAATACCACATTTGACAATATAACATTGTCCAAAACCTTCTCCACAATTGAAGTTAACGACGCAACGCTGACTCCATTACCGCTAATAATCTCTCTCATAAATATGTTTACCTGTTTTCCGGTTGCAATAATTATTTCTCTAACCAATCACTGCACCCATTTCTTCAATTTGTCCGTCTGAATGTAATCAAATCACTTTCTTTTTTGATTAAGTTTACAATAAGCCAAGGTGCCTCAGCCGCACATAGGCAGCGGTTTTTCTTTCTCAGAACAAAGCCGAAAAGCAGCCCAAGAGCTAGGTAATCATTACCGTAAAGCAAAAAAAAAATGAAGAAAATTAAGTTATAACTGCGCTTACGGGTGTATTGTTGTCACCCGGAAGAACTAATAACATTTAAAATTCGTCGCACGTTCGCTCCAAGATAAATGTCGTTTTTCTTTTTGCATTCAGGTTCTTTATTTTTCCACATTTTTTTCTCAGCCAGTCCGTCTCAGTTAATGAGCTGAATGCTTTAAATACGTTATGGTAACCCTTTGAATCCAGATTTCTTTTCTCCAATCACGGTATAGTTCAATCGATAGAAAAAAATGCATTTAAATAAAAGTTTTATTAGTTGAAATTTGAATTATTAAACGTACAATTGATCAATTGTGTAGTACTATCAAGGGTACTGAATTAAGCTTAAACGGCTGGTGTTTAAAGCTCTGTATTAAAAATAGCTATTTTCAGGTCATCTGACATTTATTTTCCAAACAATCTTATACTTATTTATTTTTGGACATATTTGCGGGCCACGTACGTAGTACTTTTATCGCTAGCTACTTGTAATTTTTTGAAGTATAAATTAGTTGAAAAGCCATCTAATTATATTAAAAACTGAGTATCTATATATGTCTGCTTCTTTCCCTTGAGCGAGCTGAACTTGCTGAAACTTTCCTCACCATTTTGAAAACGCGAAGCATCTCAATAACTCAAATGATTTTTTGATGTAGAAAAAAAATGAAGGAGTGAAGCGCCTTTTAACGAGCCCCCTTGGAGGCGAGTAGTTTGTCGAAACTTTCTTTACTACTTTAAAGGCGCGAAACGCCCGTGCAACGCCAGGCCACTCAGCTAGCTGCTTGGAGCATTAGCGGGCCACGTACGTAGTATGCCTTGAAGTCTTATGAAAATTAAATTATATCAAATAATAGAACATCAAAATGAGGTAAACGTTGGGGGAGGAGGGGGGGGGGGAATTATGCATTAACATGCCGTAGGAAGCTAATGTAGCTGCCCTGGCAGCTAGTTTCATCTAAAGCAATGCAAAATAATTCTAGAGTAACAAGTCATAACGGCCATTTTTCTTGGATTATCTTTTTAAGCATACAACACTAATTGACAGTCAATTAGTGTTTGATTTAAATCCACACTCTATAGAATCTTCTGAAAATGTTCCCATCTGGTCCTCCCATATCAATTATTTTGAAGGAAATAAACTGAAGCTCGAGTTTTAATGCGAAACAGGCTTATTTAACTAGTCAACAAAGTTCCTGAATAGGACTTCTGTTAGACGACAAGACACACACAAACGTTTCTCCAGAGAACTGCGTTTCAATTTATAGCACGCGGAGATGATGAGGAAAAAAAAAAGACCGGAAAATAAATGGGGGACAAGGAAAGAAAAACACGAGAGCATTTCTGCCAACGCATGTGTTTCCAGCTTAGTCTCACAGTTCTCAGATTCTCTGGTGATGAAAGTGTTAGATGACTACGGGGGCATTCGGCCTTCTTAGAGCCTTAGCTTGTTGAAATCATAATTTACAGTGACGTTGCTGTAGTGCAAAGTTGGAATCGTAAGCTTTTCGCTTGTTAAGATTCACATTCTTCAAAGTAAGTGGAGTTGCAACTAATTATTGAGTCTAGCTCAAAGTACGCTTTAAAAAATTTGCTACCGGTTTGAAGATTCAGGGTAAAAAATGTTTTCTTTACTGTAGCGTGCCAGCAGAAAGTGTTATGTAGCTCAAGGAGCAGTAGAAAACTAAACAAAACCCCAGGTTGAAATCCTTCCCAAAAAGTCTTTCAAACGCTTCGAAAAAAAAAACAGCTAGCGTATCTTTATTATGCTAGAAGCGACTCGAACGGTAGATAGATAATAATGATCTTTTCCTTTCTTGTATTGAGCACTGATCTATCTACCGGGTAAGTCATTCCGACCATGCTACCAAACTTCCCAAAGACATTGCCAAACTAGAATTGGACAATTTAATTTTAATAACAGCTTCAATCTTCTCAAAAGCAACTTAGAAAGACTCCAAATATGTTAGATCCTTGTTTCGTTGCGTAAATTAAATCTTGAAGAATTCCAAAAACGATATTTATGTAATGTTTTCTGACTCAGTAATGGACGTATCTAATGACATACGTGCCCGGTAGGAAATCTTTAAAATTTAACTGAGATAGAAGAAGAGTCCATTTTCTTAATAAAATTCTCTAGCAATAAAACAAGAACCTAACATATTTGTTGTCTTTGTAGGCTGTTTTGTGAAAACTTGATGCGTCTGTTACTGTGCTCATGAGTCGCAGGTGGCTCCCCGCAAAATTATATTCGAAATCAGGAAAAATAAATAAAAATATGATCAACTGTGTTCAAGCAAAGAAGTAATTTTTTCACTTACCACTGGGAACATCTTTTTCATTTGGCATATATCTGGATTTCCCAACTCAGATTTGTTCACATATTCTCGATCGGAATCACCACAATCAGAAGAAGGACTGGCCCGTCCATCATTCTCGCCCGGGCGAAAAAGCCCTAAAATTAATAAAAAAAATACATTAACTTTGAAAAATCTAGAAACAATATTTGACCATTGTTGAAATGTTTGCGAGCTGGTAATTAATAAAGTCAAATAATAATAATAATAATAATAAAATAAATAAATAAAGGATTCTGTTTAAGAGAAGTTGCAGAAAAAATACTGATTAATATTTAAGCTATCTGATGTCAAATTTTGAAATCTATCAACAACGAAGTATTCTTCCAATTATTTAGTAAAGCATCTTAATATTGAAAGCTTACACTAAACTAATTTTGAATGGTATTTAAAACTATTGCCACCAGAATTTACGTTCGGCGGGGTGGGGGAGGAGAGGCATACACAATTACATGGATATAAACTGCATTGGCAGTATTCATTAAAGGGGGGTACCAAGGGTTTTCTTGCGCCCCCCCCCCTTTCGAAACTACACTACTGATGGTTACAATATTTTGCGCCTCCTATTTTTGGGTATTTGGGTAAAATACGTTGTCGCTGAATAAAAAGTCAGAAGAATGTATTTGTTTTCAGAAGAAAATTGTTTAATAAAAATTTAAGTCTTATTATTTAGCAATCAAGATATGAATTTATCAATTATGTTTGTCTCAAAATAAAACTAACTAAAATAACAAAAACGAGGTAATCATTAGTAATTAGAGCCTTAATTATGCGAAGAAAGTTTAAAGAGCACAGTGCAAATCTCGCTTAAGGAGAAACGAGGAGGTACATTTGTATTTATTATACAAAAGTTTATTTACATTTTACTACATAAAAAAAAAATACTATATTAGTGGTTACGATAAGCATTACGAAGCATGTGTCTTACATAATTGCATTCAAAACCTGTTTGGGGAACTATTAACACCAAATTTCATCAGCTTTAATATTTTTGTTGTTTACGATTCAAACGGAGCAACACATGAAGGAACTGTCATGAATTCGTTAACATTTATCAAAATTACAATTATGGAACCTGAAAAACATTTAAAATTTTTTGTCGGAGACGTGTATTGCGCAATGAATTTTGTGAATATGCAAATTTTTCGAACACTTTCAAACGAAATTAATGATATTAAGCAAAAAGTTTTGATAAAACTCGATCAATCATTTTTGTGTTGTGTTCTTACAGAAATTAGTCCTCTACAATATTTCGCATTACTTAATACACTTGAAGAAATCGATTTGGATAACCAACCGTGTATTTGTGCGCATGGAAAAAGCTGTACAATTAAGTAATCAATCTAATCTGATCACACTAAGTTAACACTGCATATCAGGTTTATTGATCAGCAATTATCTAAAAAATCGGAAAACCACTGTGCTAAAATCATACGAAGAACATAGCACACATCAAGATGTGGAAAAATGGAAAAGTAAAATATAGGAAAATAAAAAACTAAGAATACTATTCATGAGTATTATGGAGGCAGAAAAAAGTTGATCATTTTTAAAGATTTTTCTACGATAATTAACTTATCCTTTTTTGAGAACTAAAATCTTAAATGGTGTGCTAGACAAATTTTTTAAACCATAGACATGTTGTCTACTTAACAACTACTAATCAAAGGCCAGCATCATACTATGTGTCATCGCCTTAGAAATTCCTATTAATTAATCAATAACAAAATGCAGTCATTTTCGTTTTAGATTTTCTACGATAAATAACTGATCTTTTTTTTTTTTTTTTTTGAGAACTAAAATCTTAAATTATGTGCTAGACAAATTTTTTCAGTCATAGATTTTTTTTAATAATTAGATCGGTTGTTATTCCTATTTTTTTTATTATCCGGTGCAGTCTTTGAAGCATTATTTGATTTTTAAATACTACGATTGATCTATGTACGGCAAATTACATCTTTTGAAAAATTCCGATTCGCAGCAGTGATGCTCGTATGACAGTGCATATAGTTTAATGTGTTAACGGATAATTTTCTTGTAAAAAAACTATTTGTAAAAATATTTGTTTATTTTTTACATTGACGGACAAACGTATTAAAAAATCGTTCTTAAATGACGTTTGTAGCTTTGATTCGAAGAAAAAGTAATGTGATTTAGAGAAGTTCAAAAGCTGTTCTTTCTCCCTTTCTCTCCATTTTTTTTCTTTTTTCTTTTTGTAGATTTTTTTCATTCCAAGTTCTTTTTTTTTCTTTTTCTCTCATTTTTTCTTCAAAAACACTATTTTAATGAGTACGTCTATAATAATCTAAGAAAGCAGAAAAGCTATGTTTTACGACCTTTAAATTGATAGAGGTAACATATATATAGTAATATATATTACTTCTATCAATAGCGTTGGTGAAAACATTCAACACTTGCAAACTAACCCACTCCAGACTTTTCGCATTTAGAAGCCCTCAGCCGTTGATTAGCATCATAATCATGTGCTGCAATACGAATTACGATTTTCACCATTGGCGCAAAATCATAAAAATATCGTCTTATAGAATAGCAATTACAAATTGTCTAAAAAATCTAAATCTAAAATTGTCTGCTTATGCCTTTCCAACCTTAAAAGCTCCCAATTACAGCTCAATGCCATATTCATACCTTAAGAAAGTATTAATTTCCAGTCCATTTACAGTGCCGTAATTTCCACTTAAGGAATATCAATCAGAAGCAAACAATTTATTTACGTCTCAAACCCAATTATTATTTAATATCAAAGTGATATGTTGTCTACTTAAAAAATACCAATCAAAGGCCAGTATCATACTATATGTTATCTGCTTAAAAATCCCTAGTCATTAATCAATAACAAAATGAAGCCATTTCCGTTTAAAGAATCTCAATCACTGATTAATATTTTATTCACATCTTTTCCTCCTAGAATCTGATGTCCTCAGCGATCGAGAACTATCAAGTGTAACTTAGTATCATATTGGCGTCTTTCATACCAACAAGAAAAAAAATCCCAATCAGGGTTCAATGTATATTGAAGGGTGTTGAACTAAAAGCTATCACACGCTGTTTAATGCCGTTAACAATATTTTCGCTCAAAGATTTTTAAACACAGCCGAACATTTAACTTTATCTTCTCAGCATAAAAGCTGCTGTAACAAAATCATGCACTTAAAAAAATCAAGAAATTGTACGCTACATAATACTGTAAAATGGTACAGAAAAATTTTAGTTATTTTTATTGAAAAAAGTAAGCAATCTCAGCTCCAATTAGTACACCACGTGACTTGTGGCGTATTATTCCCTTTTCCACTCCTCCGTCGAGTTGATTCGGTGTAGTGGCTAGCGTGCCACTACGTGAGAACGCGTAATCGATCCCCACTGCTCGAAACTCTTTATTTTTTTGTTTTTTTTAAATTATTCGGCGAAGCTAGATACGGCGTTCTTGCCTTTTTACCGTGAAATTTTAATCTAAAATACGATTTTACGGCTAAAAGTACTAGCAATATGGATACCTGTACTTTTCGCCGAAAAAGTTCAGGATAGTGTACTAACAGGGTCATTCATCATTTTGTCTAGGGTTTTGAAGTACTATAGTAAAAAGAACGAAGACGGACACAACCAAAAAGAACGTTTGGAAGCATACATAACAGTTCAAGTTTTACTTACATATCATACAAGTGTTCATTGTGTAAACCTTTCGTCATACGACGCACATTAAAGCAATATTTAAGTGCCTACCACACTCCATTGAACATGGCTTGTACTATCAACGTTATATCTTCAAAGCACGAGTCATTCTTTCATGCAGTTTTGCCAACTCACGTGGCAAAGGAGGTACGGAAACATTGTCTTTTAAATTCCCTCCCCCACCCCTAAAAAAACCTACACAAGCATTTGTTGCCAATATCGTTGATACTATCAGGTTGAGCAAAGTGATAGAATCTCGATTATCGCATTGTTGTATGCTATGTGAACATGGATTCCCTCACAGAACACTAGTAAGGTATGCATTAAAACTTGGATTGTTTTGGCACTTTATTTATTAATTTATTATTCTTTTTTTTTTTTTTTTTAATGCATTCGTTTTATCTTATTTTTCAGTTCGTGCTTCGAAACCCGGAAGGCATTACAAATGACCTAAGGATTAAGTTCTTGCTTAGAAAATCCTAAACTTCGCCCAAATCCATATTTGATACCATTTCCGCTTAAAAGTTTCTTATTATATTCAAAATTCATATTAATGTCCTTTCGCCTTAACGCTCCTAATCAGTCCACAATCATAACATATTTTCCATAGATAACAGCATTCCAATTCGTATTTAGATCCTCTTCTATTTAAAATCTAATTATTTACCAAAATCATAGACATAACGCTCCTAATTGTTGTCCTAAATCGCATTGTTATCCATCCCGCCTAGAAAGGCTCGGTCATAACCCAATAGCATATTCATATCTGCCCCAAAATAATCATTTAAAGAGAAACGTTTTTCTGCTCTTCGCGCTGAATTTAAATCTAGCAACAGAAAATCCCACATTCTCCGCAAATCCCCGCGGTTCGGACCGAGGATCCGTCTGTGAATGCAAACCGAAATGCGCAGAGAAAGCCAAACCCGGAACAAACAGGATATTACTGAAGTCATACCCTAACTGTTTGCCTCTCATGAATATTTTTGCAGTAAGGCCCTTGTTTGACTGCCAAAGCGCTATCCATAGAGTACGCTCTAGTGCTAGTTGGCGAGGGTGGATTTTTTTTCCCGTTAACTCCCCCTTTCCCGCTCTCGTCCCGACTAATTAGCCTGTCTTGTGCATAATGAAGAACCTCTCACGATTTTCGTGCTCTCGCTCGTCCTATTCTTCTTCTTCTTCTTCTTTCTGAACCCTCAAAACCCAGCGCATCTCTTTCGATCGGGGGTTGTCCATAAAAACCAGCGGAGGAGGATTTTCATTCAATATTTATTTTCGCTCAAACTTGAAAGAGAAGAAAAATTTCGCCACCCTTCAACCAAACAGCTCTAATATTGATGAAAACATCTCAATGAAGTGGAGTCTCGTGGAAGCAAATTAATCTTTCAAAAATGGCTGGTTCTCTAAAAAGAATATAAACGGTCAAGAACAGCTCTTAACGGCATGTTAACTAAAAGGATATGGAAGAATAAATTTCTTTACGTATTTTACGGATTAATACAGGCACAGATAAACCTAGTTAATCTGCGCTAAATAATGCCACAGAACAGCGTAGAATTAACCAAAAAATACAGATTACCTAAAAAAAATAAATCTCAATAAAATATGACTAACATATGGAACAAAAGCTTCCGTCCAGCTTAAATTTACTTCACCAAAACATTTATCCTATTCGTACTAAAATGAATAAATTGCGATAAATTCACCAGCTATTTATAAGGTAATCTACATGTAAAAACTAAGACTTTGAAAAGATCATATGGATTTGTAATATGGATTTGAATTTGGCTTACGTCGCATTTGCTATTACGTCCGTCAATCAACAAAATATACATTTAATGATCAGTACTTGAAAAATGCGTGTATTTTTAAATTACAATTTCATCAAATACGATTTGGAGATGTCTAGAAATTTGAGTAAACTAAATCCGAACTGACGCTTTTTCAAATTTTCATTTGACACTATTAAAAAAGAGAAACGAAAAAAAACAAAACAAAAACCTTCAGAAAACGTTGCCTAACTTCATCCCCGAAGATAATTATAAAACTACTGAATTCATAGTTTTTCTTCAGAATACATGAAACATGAATTAGAATGCAATAAACATTCTATGAATGAATACTACAAAATTAATATGAAACTAGCTTAATAGAATGTAGCCACACAAAGCAAACAATTCAAAACTCTCATTTTTTAAAGGAATATAAAAACATCATCGGAGAGTTCTACAGAGCATGTCTATAAAACGAACAAATCCCTGATCACAACATGTAGTAGTTTTTAGACAAAACCATTATTTTTAACCCTTAACACACTATTTAAACTGCTTAAAAAGCTACAAAAACTTTACAATAGCTACAACCATTTGGTGTTCGTGAAAATGGTGTCTGGAAGGAGTCATTGATTTGCCATTGCCATGTGCCACTGTGGATTTTTTTCTTTTCTTTTTTTTTGCCAACAAACCCTCATTCCTTTGATGTACCATTGTAGAACATGTCATGGGTTACGAATCCATGTGTAGTTGAAAACAAATATCATTTATTGAAAAAATCTTTTCATTTTCATTTAAATTTATTTTTATCTATTTATTTATTGTTATTATTTTTTACTTGATTTATTTTCGCAGATTCATTTATCTCATTCAGTTTTTAAGATATTTTAGCGCAAACAATTGACAGTAAAAATGGCAGTATTCATTCGTAAAAAGGTGATAATTTCACTGAGAAACGAATGCATAGCATAAAAATCGAAATTAAGCTTCACTACAAAGCACTAAAGAAGATTGCTGTAACTACAAAACGTTGACACTTTTTTACTGAAAAATTTGTAGATTAATTAAGGTTTTTGCATGATCTGTGATTGGCCCAAAAATTTATGAAAAGAGTAAGATTGAATCTTTCGCTGTTTGCATAATTTTGTGCTTCAGCTTACGAATCAAACACAACAATTGTTAAATACAAAAATCTGAAAATTTAACATTATTTTATTAGAGAAAGTATCAGTTTTTGTCAAGTTCTTGCATCAATTCTTCATTAATAAGTTCAAAAAGCTATAAATCGAGCACTGCAGAGTCATTTGCATGTAGAAAAGAATCAAAACGCTCTAATGCAATGCAATTCTCAGATATAACGCATTTTCCCACCTATCGATATGTTTCATACAGCATACGAAAAACTGAAAGTCTGAAGGGAAAAATTTATGTTACTTCAAGATCAAACACTATTCTGTCAAAATAGACCATTTAGTGAAAAATTAAAAAACAATTCTGTAAGAAATGGTAAGACTGATAATAAAAATTAATAGCTCAAAAAAGATTCAGAATTCAACATAACATTAAAATTTTGCTCTAGATTATCAGAATATTGATGAAACATTTGAATAAAATCTCGAATTTATTTCAGATATTTGAGTTAACACGCTAGTTCCTTTCACATACGTAAAATAAGCTACTTAGTCTAAGACCACGAAGGTGTTATATTCAATACTCTAAAAAGATTCCTTCGAACATGCCTGAAAATGCTACACAAGTACGTTCTGAAAGGGGAAAAAAAGCTGAACAGCACCATTGCAAAGTTTCACTATAACTGAAGTAAACTAATTAATAAGGGAAAAAATAAATTCCTAATTAATTTCATGTTTTTTCTAGTTATGAAAGAGAGCTTAAGTGGTGATGCGCTATGTCTGAAGCAGAAACTCAAGAAGTATTCTTGAACTTGGATTAGAGTCTTCTTTTCCAACACTTAGTAAATTTTTTTTCTCTCTAACTCGAGTATTTACTTGAAAACATTGTAGTATTTTAGCGAAACTTAAAAGTTATTCATAGCGCCTAGAAATTCCGTTCAGTCACGGCGCATTTCACGAATGTCTCAAGAAAAAATAAATTTAATTTGTTTATTACGAAGCTGTATTGCACATTCCTGGCACAAACTGGATACATGTTTAGAACGCTTCAGTTCAGTAATAGTGTTTCAGTTGCATGACTATGCACTAAAATGTGTTCCGAATGTGTCTCACTCAGTATATTTGTTAAATTTGAGCTTGAGAGCAAATTTGAGAAAAGATTGGGGCCACATTTGAGAACTGATTTGGAATACATTTGGGAGCACTTGTGAAATTATTGCTTTACTTCATACGAAGGTAATTTCAACAGCTTTATTTAACTACCAGCGAGTAGAAGTTCTCAATATAATACTATTAGAGATCTTGTTGCAAAGAAGCCCTAACGGTTGGTGCTGTAAATGTAAGTTTTCAATAGCCAGCCCCCCCCCCCTAGATTTCTGTACAATTAACTGCAAAAACTACTGGTATAAACAAGAGAGTGTACCACACGTGATGTAAAGAGTTTCTCAAAATGTTCAGCAAAGTGTTCGAAGAAAAGATCATGTGCTAGAGTTTAAATAATGTTCTTAGATGCGTTCCCAAAAGTGTTAAATTAGTGTGCTGAATAAAAAACAAACTTTCTGAAAAGTGTTCTCATAGTGTTCCAAAAAGTATGCTATGTTGCAAATTGTTCTCAAAAAGGAGACAAGCGTCCGTGTTCAAAAAGTTCTGAAGATTTGCAGTGTACACAGCTTTAATACGATGGCATCATAGTTTCGAAAACAATTGTATAACGCGTTTCCTTGTTTGGCTAATCCAATAATGGAGAGCTATTTCTGTGTCTTAAATCTAATCCACGTCTAGACACAAGTAAATACGATTCCATTTATAACGAAATAAAAACGCATTTGAAAAGGAAAATAAATAGGTGAACCGAAAGGAAGATTGCAGATTGGGGGACCCGTTGCACTCCGTTTACGTTATCGATGCTGCACATAAGATTTTGGTAGCTTGACTGTTTTTGACAAGTAAAAATATTTTTATAAGATGCCAAACCTTTTCGAGGAAAGGTGAAATTTCTAACCCAACCATGTGACCGTTTCTGCTTAAAGCTTTGAGCGCTTTTCGTTATATCACGTAAGTACAAACATGAAATCACTGAGTGGAGCATTCAGAATCGTAATTTCAAAAATTTCCGGAGGAGGGGATCTAAGTGAATGAAAGTAGAATAGGTAGTTTTTCTGATTACACATCAGCAAGAATTTCACGATCAGATTCAACTTATTCGACATCATCCTACATCCTATTTGATTAGAAAAGCAATTCACGTTGTAAAGATCGCTGTTCATGATTTTTCTAAGGTTCCTCTTAGAAAATCTATGTGAAGTTGTATGTTTATGTGTTAAACGCTTTAGAGATTTCTGAACGGACGCTCTCACATGCTTCACATTTTTGAGTGATGTAATAATGTGAGGTCGGCCGAACGTTTGTTCCCGGTGCAGTACACAGTTAAAACTGGGGGTTGCATTTGGCAGGTGTTGGGGTGCCATTTAAAGGTGTACTTTTTTAAGGGTATCATAGTGAGTCAAGTTGCACCCTTCTTGGGGGGGGAGACTGGTGCTACAACATTTCTCACTAAAAGGTGCCATGTGCAACCCGCCGTTTCAACAGTGTATCTGTGCTCGTTTCAATTTATAGATTTATAGTTTTTCTTTTATTTTTCAATTGTCCTTGACTATACCATTGGATATTTAAAAAATAGATCAAATAAATTGAAAAAAAATCAAATAAAACATCTTAAATGCAAAAAATTACATAATTGAAATAAAAATTAATGAAATTGTATGAATTCGATATTCAGTTACAGAATGTTTTAATGTGTATAATACAAACATACAATTGTTTAAGTAAAATAATTTAAAAAGAGATGCTGAGAAAATCCATTCTCTCTTCTATATCTTTGAGCCGTATGCCATCCCCAACCAGTCTCACATTGCTTTTAAAAAAAAACGAGCAGTACCTCTCCTCATAACCCAGTAGGACGGGATTATGAAATGCACCATCCTTTCTTGAGCACATAAAAGTACCTACAAGGAAAGAAAAAAGGAACCTTTTCGAAACGCTGCTTTAGACCGGGCCGAGCAACAAGCGGGCAAATTTTGGAAGGAGGTTGCATTTTAACTCGCTTAGGAAAAATCCCTTGTTAAGGGGAAAAGGGAGTGCCAGAGGAAAAAAAAAAGTTAATCTTTGGAAATAGAAGCAAGCCAAGCGTCCAGAGAGCGAACAACTTGGGTTTTAAAATGCAGAGCCTGTGAATTGAGTGAGAGAGTGTGTTGAGATTATTGAAATGCGTGCCGTGTGGGAATAGACGAATCCAACGCTCCAATTGAACTTAAAGAAGCAACTTCGGGTTGGGCTTTCTTTTTGCGTTGGGGTTGCTGGTGTTTTATTTTTTAAGGCTGACACGTGCGATCCTGAAGGAATTCTCCGATGAATCTACCAGTTCAGTGCGTGACGAACACTTTTTCTCACTTGCGCTACGTTTCAATCGAAGGGAGAATGCACAAATGGCAGGAGGAGCCTGGTTCAAAACAGTGAAAACAAACCGGAGTCAATGGCTGCAATTTCCTTAGATGCTTCGCCAACATCATTTGCATCCCATTCTTAAAAAAAGATCTATAGTTCTTAAGTCGTCTTAGGATCTTTCTGATTTTTCGAAATGACGGAATACAGAGCGGCAAACATTAATTGGCCATTTTGACTTTTAACCTGTGACTTACCATGATGGATCAAATTAACATCTTTATTGGAAGCGAAGTACATTTTTCGGTTTTTATAAATCAAATTTTTTTTAGGGAAACAGCAGATAAAACCATATACATTTACATATCTCTTTCTTTTACAGAGCTTGCTCGGAATCGTACAAAATTATTTTGTATATATATTTCTTTTTTCAAACCAGTATTATAATCCTGTAGCCTATGAAGCCAAGTTTGTTTCGGAATAATACCGCAAACCCAACAGTTTTCCAAAAAAAAAAAAATAATAAAAAATTGCATCTCTTTGCGTAATATGGATTTTTTTTTCTCTTTCTTCTTTTTTTAGCTCATCTGCCTCTGCAAAAGTTTTCCTGTTAAATTTACAAAATTTATCATTCTTTTCAAAGTCACTTTTTTTAAGGAAACGGGGCAAAATTTTTAATTTTAAGGATTATACTTGCTCTTCTCTGTACGAAGAAAACAATATTTTGAAGCATTTTTGTCATCAGCATCACTAGATACGTATTATAAAGACTCAGTTACCGATGAATGGAAAAGCCAAAGTACTACAGTAGTATCTTCTATATTACCAAAGACATTCACTTTTATATGAAGCCTCAAATTTCACGCAAAAAAAAAAAAAAAAAATGCATGACGTAATAGAATTAAATATTTCCCAATCCTACTGATTTTGTATTTCTTGGACTACGTGCTTATTTTATTAAATGTAAAAAAAAAATATTAGAAGTTAATTAATTTTTCTACGTATCCTGTCATTAACTAGGTACTTTTTAAATTTTCTGCGATTTTTTTTTCCTAAGCATACCTAATATTAGAAATTAAATTATTGAAACAGCATGAGACAAATATTATTATCACGTAACAAAGCAAAATTGAAAAACTAAATAAACCGCTACATAGCAGAATAACTTTATCTTTTCTATAATTGCAATATCTGATATATGTATAATAAACTAATTTCATTAAAAATTTTATTCATGTACTAAGGTACATTTTATTTTCACCAGATATTTATTCAACAAAAATTATCGTACTCTTTATTTGTCTATTTATTTTTGAAACATTAGACAAATTATAAACAAGTCAAGGCTTCCTTAACTAACTACAAATAACACCATTTGTTAAATGAAGAAACTAATTACCTTTGTGCAGAAATTTGCAAAGAAAAAACCTACGTTAATTGAGCATAAATACGCAGGAATACTGCAGACACGTGTTTCGGCGTTACAAGGAACGCCTTTTTCAATGCAAAAAAACAAAATTTGAGCTTATGGATGCACGGACATCCGACAAAGCTTTTGTCGGATGTCTGTGCATCCATAAGCTCATTTTTTTTGCATTGAAAAAGGCATTCCTTGTAACGCCGAAACACGTGTCTGCAGTATCCCTGTGTATGTGTGCTTAATTAACGTTGGTTTTTTCTTTACAAACCATCTGTTAAAGTATGCCTATTTGAAGGCAAAAGTCACTTTTTAAACAAAAAAAACGAATTTATTCACTAAAATCTTAAAATTAAATCTAGTTATTTTTTGAGGGCATTGTGTTCTTTTATGCAGTAGAGTCTCGGGAACTCGTCACTCACGCGAATATAGAAAACTCAGTTACATACATTCGCCAAGATCAAAAATACCGCTTAAAAACCTGTTGCGCACCCATTCTGTAAATTCAGCATTTTCAAACCGTCATTTTTTGGTATTCGTTAAGCCAGTTTTTTCGCATTCTACTGTGTATGTAGGGATTATTACAACATTTAGATAAACAATTAAATCGGATCTTTCTAAAGTTCCTCGACACAAAAATTCACGGTGGCCTCCTTGTCTAGTGGTCAGAGCAGTCTGCCATGGATGGTGTGGTCCCTGGTTCGAGTCACGACTTAGGCATGGACGTGCTTTCTCTCTCCTGTCCTTGTCCTTTCTTTGTATGAATGTGTTGTGAAAGGTTGCCTACCCTATAAACGGGTACCTATGGCATGCGTGTACTGTGGAAGTCGGACTTCACAAAAAAATTACGGTACAGTTGGAAAAGTGAAGCAGCGCATCCCAAATTGCCAGCCTGGCTGGCATACGACGAAAAAAAAACTAAAATTCACATAAGTAACTAAAAGTTTACTTGTACATTTTTTGTTGAAATGTATTGATTTTTTCACCATGAAAATTATGAAAACATCCGTTAAAGTTCCACAAAGATTACGTTACACAACGGTGGCATAGCAGAAAGGGAAAAAATAATGAAATTTTCATCAGTTGCGAATAAAATTAACAACATTAAGCACCAGCACGACCAATCTGGAAATAAAATTCCTCGGTGCATTTTTTTCATTTCTTCGGCAGAGAAAGTAGACAGATCTGTATCTGCAAAGATCGGACGATTTCGCTCCCCCATCTCGAAGACGTGCTTGCATCCCGAGATGCGAAAACCTTCGGGCTTTTAAGCGGCCAACCATTGGGCATGTTTAATCCAGCGTCGGCCGAAATAACAAGTCTCCCAAGTATCAAACTGTGATAGATGATGTGCGGAGCAATCAGTGGGAAGGGAAGCCAGCAGTATCCATGGTTACAAGAGCCCCCACCTCCCCCGGTAAATAGACGTGATTCTGCCAGTGCTTGTTAAATTGAAATCTCGGAAAAACGAGTTGCGCGGCTAAAGAACCTTTTTGAGCTTGTTGTCACTTTTTTTTTTATTTGTTTGATCTCCCAAACCTTCTGTTTTTCTTCACGCCTTAAAGGAGGTGTCAAGATTGGCGAGCTTTTTTTTTTTTGTTTTGTTTTATTTTTTAATGTGATGTTTTGGGCGGAATTATTTGGGGAATTTAGTGTCTCCAGGGGTCATATAAGGCAACGGCAAAGTCACATTTTTTTCGTGCCTCTAACAACGGCGAGTTGAAAAGAATTGAAATTTAACAATCGAATTATTTTAAACTCGCCTCGTATAAGTGGGTTTGGGTTGTTGTCTTGCTTTCCTTTTTTGCTCTTTTTTTGCGCAAAGGGCGCATTTTTCTCAGCTAAATTTTTGTGCTCTAGTGAATCACAGCGGGCGTTTTGTTACCACAGAGGAGCTTCTGTGACGAGTAACAAGCTACAAATACTTTCGGGTTTACCTACTGAGATTTGCCGTTCTTTCTTATTTTTTCTTTGACTTCCCGCAATTGAAAAATACAGGAGGGAAAAAAAGTCTGACGTTTGGAAAAGAACTTAATAAGGCCCACCTCTTCGTCGACAATAGAAAGATGACGTTTATTTTAAACAGTCTTCCACGCACATCAAAAGCATGCGGTGTCGAGTACGTTGACGATTTTTCACGAAAGTGCCGTTTTGCATTTCTTCACCGCATAAAGAAAAAGAAAAATGAGTGATGAAAAAGAATATGACCAACTTTTTCGGCGGAAGAAGATTTATTTCGAATATTGCGTAGCTCTTTGTTTGGTATTATGAGAGCGCAGTTTCCAACTTAGAATATTTTTATGATATTGTTTTTCTTAAAAATTCTTATAAATTCAAAATTAACGGATTGGTTAATTACTAATAAAAATGAATGCCTTAAAAGGAATTTAATTCCAGGCTCGATGTACTTTTTTTGTCAAATTGAATGTAAAGTTTAGAATGTTCTTTTGAATTAATTAATTTATTTGTTTTGTATATTTAGAATTTTTAAATTGATTAATGTTTTGTCCTTAACCTTTAAATAATTAGAAACTCTTTAAAATGCAAGTTTTTCTATTTCACTCAAATACAAAACCAGTTTTAAATGATTTTAAATAAAATATTTTAATTTGTAGAAGACTCATATTATGAAATCCTGATTCAGACATAATTTTTAATGCGTCACGTTAAATAGAGCGGAAAAAAAACTTAGAGACCATATATGGCCTTAATAATTTGTTGAACGGATAGTATATAAAATACTTACATAGCAAAAGCATTGACTGCGGTGTAAAGTTATAGGCACGGCACTTAATTTGTAAGCAGGTAGACCTGTTAATCATTAGTAAGACCAGGATTTTTATAAACTTTGCTGGCTACTTGAAAGTAATCGGAAAGTATTAAACATATTTATACATTTTGATTCTTTATGTCCTTTTTTATGTAACAAATTATTCCGGACACCTATTTAGTACACTTTTGGAGTAGAAAAGAATTGAGTGGCATCAAAAATACATTACCATGTAAACTTTTATGACATATACCTGCACACTCTAAGAACTAAAACCATTAGGAATATCGACTTGTACGGATGGAAAAAAATATGAACTAAAACCTTACTTAGAGCTGCTTATATTGTTTTGTGTTGTTACTTTGAATTCATTAGCATATTTTTGTAAAACGTCTTTAAAATGTTAATCTGAAACAACAACCATGTTCCGCTGTCCTTAAAAGGTAAAATAAAATTGAAAAGTTCACCTTCTTTTAGATTTTTATAAGTTTAATGCATATCAAGCATTCAAAGTCATACACAGCACATTAGTGCGCTTGTAGCTAATTTAATGGTTTCTAGTCAATAAAATATAACCAGTTTATAAATAGTTTCTTTAATAAGAAGCTCATTAAGCTGAGAATTATATGCATTTTCATTATTTTTTCCTTACTAATCGGCTTAGTAATAACTCCTTATATAAGCGTTCAGTTTCTTTTGATATTTTCTGAAAAGATGAAGCATATAAATTATCGGTTCTCTATTTAATACGTTAAGAAGTGCACTGCCAGTAAAGGGCTTAGCATTTAAGGAATGAAAATTAGGCAACAGCATCAATCCTTATGAATTTGTTTCATACTTTGTAAGCTTCGCCTCTGTTATCCCATTATTAAATCGGCTCATGGGGAATGTACTGGAAAACAATATTATTCGTGATGAGCTAAATATGCTGTAATTATGTGTATGTAATTTGTAACTTAACGTATTGAACATTTTCACAAACAATCAATATATAGGAAATTTTGAATGCATCGGCTGAAATTTAAAATCAGTTCATTCACTCCGTTTAATGTATTATAAGTATAAGTAATGTATTATTTAATAAATCTTAGTTTACTTAAGGTTTATGTAGTTAGTTTGAGTAAACTCTTCGACACGTTTTTCTTTTTGCAAATTTTTAGGAGTCACCTCGTTAAATGAAATTTTAATTTTGCTGTCAAATAGTTAAGAATGAGATTTAATGAAAACCAGGGGAAATGTTTCACGCTTTACTGCGCTATTTAACGCGTGTACTACTTACTAACTGCGAGATAATTCGTAGCATGTGAGCGCCACTGAGAGCATCGCTTCGAGGTATATTGAAGATGCTGGATTTTCGTTTTTGCACTCCCGTCATGTACACACATTTGAATATTAATATTTGGCTTTAGAAAGTTACCATGAAAATTACAGTTTACTAGTATGTAAAAGTTTATTATTTAAAACAAATTCTGAGCTTAAAAAATAATTATTTTATCATTTTGCTTGGTATTTTCATCATTTAGCTGCTATTCTGTAGATACTTTAAAACTAATGATTTGATTAATATATTTTTTAACCTACGCAAAGTGATTACACTAGGAAAACTTGAGTTTTTTCTCAATATTTTTTTATTAATTTAAGTACCAATTTTTTTCTTAATGTTCGCATTTTTTAAAAACAAAAATAGATAAATTAAGTTTCACTGCAACTATTTGCAACACCACCTCAAAACTACCAGCGTAACTGCCGTCAACTCTAAAACCCAACAGACGGGGAAAACAGCAACCGCTAATCTATTACGCACTAAAATGTATCTCTCCGTCACTTTTGTTGAAAGAGCCCAATCAAATCCATCGTAATCGGGAAATCCGATGCAGATTCGGCATCAAATTTCAATCGTCATCCTTAATTAAAGAGCATTATGCAGTGAGAAGCCAGAACAAACACTGCGATTTGTAAGAGCTGGGTGCAATGCTATAAAGAAGCTTAAATTTCAAGAGCGGAAATCCCTAACTACTGAGATGGTCTCCCCTTTCAGCTCGACTTTTCTTGCTCTAACTCTTTGATGCCATCCATCCCGCGACCCGTAGTTCCTTCCGTTAGTCTCAAGAGTTGAACGTACCACTCGCTATGCCATTTGCCTTTGTCAATCTTGTTCTGGAGAGAATCTCCTCTTACAAGGCTTTTTTTTTCATGTACTGTTTCAATAACGGTATGCCCCTTCACCCCCTCCCACGCATGGCTTTTCGCGCAAGAGGTACGCAAGATTAGGTCCCACGGTCTCAAAGGGTTGGACAGGGGAACTATGTCAATCATGTGTTCCTAATTTAACAGACGTTAAGCGTTTAACTGAGGAAGAATGTCACCTTTCATTTAGTCCGTTGGCTTGGTTCGTATGGGAATATTTTCCGTTTAAAAATTCCAAGGCTTGACGTTATCCAAGCACGTTAGAGACGGGACTAGCAGAAATAAAACGTTCTGTACTGCATTCCAGTATGTCTAGTACAATATAAAGCTGCTTGAAGTGGCATTTAGCTCATAACTGAAGGGGTTCATGTTGAAACAGACAGCAAAAGATAGTTGTCAGTAAAATGCCGAATTCAAACTTAAAAACGTTTTTCCCGAAAATCTCAAGAAGTCAAGACCGCTAATAAAAAATGATATTGAATTATGATCAAACAAACTTAACTCCGATATAGCTCCAATGACTAAATTTCACCGAAGTACACTATAAACATTTACATTTAATCATTTTCCTTTGCAACTACTCTAAAACTAACAAATTTTAGCGTGGTTTCGATTGAAACAACTATATTTTGCAACCAAATATATCTCTTCCTTGTTATTGATACAATTTTCAAGTAACTGAATTTTTCTCGACCAGTTTTACGCAACTAGATTAGGAAATTAAGTCCCGTTAGCCTTCACAAGTCCTAATGTCAATTTTCCCGCCTACTTTTAATAAATAAAAATTCATTTGTTCACCCTTTTAAAGGTTTTTTTCAGCAAAATGTCGATTATGTATCACACACCTTTTTCGAGTAAATAAAATCATATTTTTTTAATTTTTATTTTCTCCGAGCCCTAAGAAAGTGATTCATATCTATTTGTGTTTCCCTTACTTTATTACTATTATAATACTTTACTTTAAAATTAGTATTTTCCAACTTTTGAATGAAAAGCTTAAATCACAAAATAAACAAAAAAGTCCACAATTTGGTTACATTTAGTTTTCACAGATAATTTGTGCGAGCAATTTTTGTGCAGGCATTAATAAAATCTCAGTTTTTATGACCTATTCTATTTTGTTACTTAATTCTTATTCCTCTATCTGGAAAAGCATCTAGGATGTTAATCAAAACAACTTCCACCACCTACTTGGTTGTCATAAGTTTTCATTAGTCCGTGATTGATAATGAAAGAAAATGGCTCGGACTATTAATCAGTAGAAAAAAAGACTTATTTAATAAGTGTATTAATAAATATCAAGTCTTTTAGTTTCGGCATTATTTCTTCAACTGGCAAAGGCAAAATGGCAAATACGGAAAAATTTATTATCATAATAAACCTAAAGACGAAATGCAAAAGAGCGCTGAAATGATAAAATTAATTTTGAAGAACAATTTCTCGATATGGAGGCTTATTTATTTACTAAAGTAAGTCATGAAAGAGAAATATCATAAATAAACGACACAAAAAAAAGAAAGCGAGAAATAAAACTAGTTAATAGAATTACACGAATGTACCACTATCTTAAAAAGCGAAGCTTTTTGGTTCAAGTGCTATGCCAGTAGTCTACAAAACAACTATTAGGTCAAAAATGGTCATAAAAATAAGATGTAATGATTCAGAGTCGTTTCACATTAAGTTGTAAAGTATTTTAAACATTCGACTTACCGTCATAAGCTTAAACTTTACTAAGGTAAATTTGAATATATTTATTTATTGCAAAATGCATGTAAAAATTTTTCATAAGGAAATTAAATCCTTTATTGAAGAAAAGTGCTGTAACCCCTTCCGCACCAGAAATACACATGCCGTATGTCACTAGTAGTTTTAATGCGAAATATATTTGACTGGTTTGGTTCATGGTAAGTAAAGTTTGAGGTCTAATTCTGCATGACATAAAATTTCTGAGCAGACGCACTTGATTTCAGCTCTTAAAGTTTCAGCTCTCTTAAAGTTTCATAATACAAATCTAACTTCACGCAAATGGTATTCGTGTTCAGAATCTTTTTTTTTTTTTTTTAATCAAAAGAAATAAAATCACTTATCCGTCAGAAATTTAAGCAGTTTTTTTTTTAATATTTTATAGAAGTAATAATAAAAATGAGCGCTGGTACTATTTCTTCAACAGACATAAGAAGCTATAGTTCTTTAGAAGCTATAGCAGACTTTTTTTTTTCTTTTAATGAATGGTTGGGTGAGATAAGATGAAATTTTTAACATGAAAAGCAAATTTTGTATGCAGTGTACGATATGGAACAGTTAGCTTTAAACTAGAGTTCTCTGCCTTGAGCTCATACCGAGTTACTGACAAATTTTTAAATCACACGTCTCTTAGGTGTTTTATTTTTCCGAAAATGCTTAGGAATGACCTAAAAAACTCAAATTAAGGAAATTTATTTCAAGAAATAGTTGAAATCGCATTTTTTTCGAATGTAATCAATAATCATATTTATATTTCCATTTACTGTAAATAAAATTTACGTTTATCAGCTAAGTAGGATTAAAACTTTAAACATTTTTGAGAGCCTTCTTTAAAATCAACCCTTTAAACTTCATATCGTCATTTATTACATCAGTAATACAGCTTATTCACTTATGTTTCAAATTGACCCACGTTGGGTTTAATTGATACATTTAGAGAACAATTTAACTTATTATTATTTTATTTTTTTAATCTGAAATAAATTTCTGTAAAAAAGTTGTTGAAATCATTATTTGATAGGAAAATAGTAATAGCATTACAAGGAATTTTGTTATGTTACATAACATTAGGAAAAAAAATATATATAAATATTGAAATGTAAAATGTGTATCCACTATACCCGGTATGACCTACAATATCGTAATAATAGAGATGGCTCGTCTAAACGTATTTATTTATTTATTTTTGGTGCCAGAAATGGGAAAATTCAACATATATAACTAAATGTTATGTGAAAGCGAGCAAAAATAAAGTATAAAAGTGCCTCAGAGTTAGGAGAAGAAAATATAAATCAATAGGAGAACAAACTAAAATTACTTATTAAACATGAGCAGGACATATATCTATATATTCTACTAAATGCATATGTTTAAGAACAAACGAATGCCAATTTTCTTTTTTAAATACATTGAATACAAGATCTTAGTTAAAGGTTAAATATAAACAATATTAGGGTTGAAATACGTAATTAAACGCAATATCAAAGGGTAAATTTAACTACTAACTTATATTTAATTTCCGTTTCCTAATTATTTCCCCTCATTTAAAAACAAATAATTGAAAGGATATTTAAATTCAACAGGCTAACCAATAAAATTGTCCGTGCTTTACCAAATCAAACAGCAAAAAAAACAATGCAAGTTTTAAAAACCTGCTACATTAAACATATGCTCAATTAAACGCTACAACAAATTTTCAAAGACTAATCTCGATCAAACTATGATATTTTAAGGAGACGCAAAATCCAATTCCGTAACAAATTCCACACGTCAAAAGCATAAAGCGTACATCTCTTTAATGATTGTTTAACGTCGAATCAGGCATCAAATATAAAGAGCAGTCATATAAAAATGAGATTTTGAATGATATTAGTTACGCTCGGGGGGCTTTTCTGTTTGAGAATTCGATATTATGAAGAAAACTTGTATACCTGTCATTTGGTTCGATTTAAATAAGTATACAGACCGGGTGCTGATGATTCGACATGTTTGCTCCGTTGAAAAAGGGAGAAGACATCTTTTTTCGAATAGCTTTTAATCAAAATATATATGTGTGTGTTTAGTTGCGTAGTAGCATTCTACGAGCATGAACGTCTTCAGTTTTTTTTCCTTCAAGACTCCTTGAGCAAACAAGTAAAGGAGGAGAGATTTCCATTTGTTGTGCAGTGTTTACAGAATCGGGTAGCGTAGTAAATCTGTATGATAAAATATTTGAATAAACAGTAATGGAAAAGCGTCAAATTGGAGAAAGGATATTGAAATATTTTAATCGCAGAACTTATTGCACAAATTTGCTTATTAACTACTAACTCAACATATTTTAGTTTAGACATAGCAATATCCAGTGTTGAAATAATTATCTGAAATAGTAAATCACCTAAGAAAATCTAAGTGAGAGTGGAATGAAAAAAAAAAACACCGGAACAGTAAAATGAAACAAAAATAAAAGTCGTAGTATTAAGAAAAAAAAAAATGTATGGACATTTATAAAAAAAAACAAACTCAAATTCCCAAAGGTTAACTACCGAAAGGTATTTAAACAAAAATATAGTAAAATCTTCCCAGTGGTACAGAAATAAAACACGTAAAATGTAAATAATAAAATTAAGCAACTTAGTTTATTTTTTAAAACTTGACACAATTATTTATTAAAGTAAAACAATAATGTAATTTTAATTCGATATTTTATTCATTTAACAATTTCGGTAATTATACGTTTCCTTCGATATTTTTTCGATATCGATAACAGCGTTTCGATAATGTATCGATATCAAGTGCCGGAAAGTGGGCGGTACTAGAGGTGTTTTTAAAGAGAAGATTAAGGTAGATTGGGCAAAAACGCCGTAATTTTTGACTTTATTTTTCTTTTTATAAAATAGTTCATTGGTTGAACTTTTAACTTACTAATTTATCAACAAAATATTTACTTTGTAATTAGTAAAAAAAAAATAAGTTTCGCTTTGAAAAAAAAAATTACCTATAAAAATTAACAATTTGAAATCGTTTACATTTTGGTATCTTACCAAATTTATATCATTTTAATATAGCTTCAAAGAATTTTGAATCAAAATCTAATTAATTAATGACTGTTAAAGTTTTGATGATGTATTAAATTTAGAAATGTTGAGCAATATGAGATGATTAGTGAAGAATTGTAGAGTAAATATCCAATGCAAAGAATAATAAATTCCAAAAACATATGCACTGAAAAGCTTAAATTAAGAGCAGATCAGACTAAAAAAAGCAGTTATTTTCCTTGGGGAAAACTTTTATTCATGATGAATTAACCAAAATACCATCTGCCAAAATCTTTAAAAAATGAAAGCTTAAAAAATAGCATTAATTACACAGATGTTTTAGGAGTTAAAAGCGGGCTGAAAAATTTCAACGCAATCAAACAACAGCCAAACTGTCCGAAGATTTTTTTTTTTCACTTTAACCCAAAACGCAAAGTTCAGATGATTATAGTCGATTTTTTCCTTCGGGAAAAAAATGAAGTAAATGTTAAAGAAAAAAGAGTTTTTAAAGTCTTTAAGACGCTTTATACATTGTTTATACTTTACTTAACATGGACATAATTTAGTACGGGAGGAAGCTTATACAAGCTCTTCAAAATGTTATGACCCATAATTTGGCGGGAGAATTACAGATTTAGATACGCCGAGTTTTTGGAAGAGACTGGTAAAGACCTTGCGTTGCTATTAAAAACAAAATACTCCTCCGCGAGGAAAAAAGACGGAAAATAAGAAAATATTCGTGGAAAAGCGGGAGAAAAAAAAAAAAGAGTTCGGCTAGGAACTAGAAGAAGACAAAACAAATTGTCGCTAGCTTTAATGGGTGGGTAATTTAAGCCCTGCAATGTATTGGAAGAAAAGGAGTTGCATTGGTGCGAATCAGCTGAGGATGCTTATTAGCTTTTGGCACGTTTTACTTACGGGTGGTCAGTAAAAAGTTTAGATAAACATCCTAAACCAATTGTTGAACTGGTCAGTATCACAATACCAATATGCTTGACTGCGCTAAAGAAAGATTCTCACAGGAAATAGCACCTATTTTTGATAGCGTGCAATAGGTATAGCTATGGGGTGTCTCAAGGTATACTGAATATCTCTTTTTTTTTTTCCAAGTAAGGAAGTGGACAACCATTGACATGTAAACTGCTTGTTTCGTTTAATGCCCGTAATTTGAATGTTTAGGTTTACGTAAGCATATCGAGCGAAAACTATACGTAAAACGTTAGATTGAATATCCGGTATTTATCACCTCTAAGTTAGATTTTTGAAAAAAAAACAAAAACCAATTTTGTTTCCCCTTCCGTGCGTCCAATTAACCGGAACCTCGGACTTTTGAGACTCGGATTTTCGAGATTCTACAGCACTTTCAACATTGATCCTTAAATTCACCCTTAGCACAAAGGGTATAAACAAGACTGATGAATAACAAATGACGATGTAAATTTAACTCGTTGAAAAGACGAATTTACATTTTCTATCCTCAGCTAAAATTTTTGAAAAGCCACGCAATCGATGCGTTTGAATCGAGCGGGAATTTTGCACGTTTCAAAAATGCACGAGCATTAAATTACGCCCGAAAACTGTTTTATTCAGAGGGGGATGTATGAAAGAATACACGAAGAATGGCAACAGCTTTCACGCTGCGTCGATCCAAAATCAGCGATTCGCAAATTACTGAATGGCAGAAGAAAACCAACACCCCGTTTGACAAACTTAAATTTAATTCAGCGAAAAACACGAGAACGGTTTTAAAAGACCTCAAGTGAAGGAAAATCAAATTATGCTTCATTGAAAATTACGAAAGCTTATTAAACGAGAGCTTCGGCTAAAGCCTTGGAAGCTGCGTTTAGCCGAACGACTGTCAGATTTACTTTGAATGCCTCTTGAAATTGTGAGAGAAAAGTAACAAAAATTATGAGTATTTAAAGCGAAGTGCGAATACATTTTTTTTACTTAGTTTATTTATAATGTTAAATATCAGTCAGGTTTTTGATAAATGTAATTATCTTTTATAAATATCATGAGAAAATTTATCGCATAAAATTAGCTGTTATGATCTATGATAGCTATGGTCGTAGAGAGTTAAATTAATAACTATTTGATTATAATTTATATTAGTGTTTAACTTGAAGAAGTTTTAACTGGGAGAAGGAAAACTACGTTTAATGCAAAAAAATGTTTCAAAAATATTGTTTCACTAAAAATATCACATCAAATAAACGCTTTGTGTTTGTCTCTAAAAAATTCGCTGTATTGATGATTTTAAAAAAAAATAAGGAACTGAAGAAATAAATTATTCTAAAACAAAAATAACCGTTTAATGATGATAAAGAGTTTTGCATTCAGTATAAACAGTAGTTTTTACCGTATGCAAAGCAGTGTGTGTCTTTGAGTCCAAACATATATGAGAATCTAATATAATGTTTCAGAGACGCATTTAATAGAATTAAAACAACATTTTAGAAGAAAAAAGACAATGCTACTCAATAAAATCAAAAATGTTAAGAAAAGCTGAGCTCTTGTTAGTAAAGTCGTACAACAAAAGCCAACGGACCTTTAAAATATGTTTGTCTTAGCAGTAATTCGTTAAAAGCGGGTTCAAATAACCGAGGTAATTACGAGGTTCGAATGTATTTAAAAAACCTTTCACTGCTTCCTCATCAGCATTAAATTATTTTTATATTGTAAAAGGACAGCCCCCCCCCATGACAATGTTAAAACATTAAACCATGTACATAACAAAAAGCAGCAATTTACTCTTAACCGTAGTTAGTCTTTTCTAAAGAACTATACAGTACAAATCATAAAGCGGGGATCTGAAAATTAGTTCGTCTTATCAGTGATTCGTTTTAAACGTATTTGAATCAACGAGTTTCAGCTGCGTTTTAAAACCTTTCACTGTTTTATCATTCGCATTAAATTATTTTCATATTATAAAAGGTCAAAACCAGACCCCCCCTCCCCCCCCACTCCCTCTTGACGATAATAGTAAATTTTGCACCATGTACAAGTACATAGCAAAAGGCACAAAAACAAAGAAAACACAGTGACACCAGTTTTTATTCTGAGTTCATTTGCTGGAACTTGTTTTCTAATATTCAAAGTAACAATCGATATAAAAGTGATGCACTTTTTTATAGTATAAAGAAAGTCCGAAATCACATGGCGAGTTGTCAGCCTCTGAATGTTTTGTTCCGGTATTTAGAATAATATCAAATGCATTCTAAGTACCTCACTAAACTAGCTAATTCCTTTTTCGTTTATTTATTTGTTTATTTTTGAGTTGTTCTACAATTATGTCGATTCTGATGTTTCTAGCAGTCTTCGTTGTCTACTATAAAAGCGGAAAAAAATGTGTTGAAATGTCAAGTCGAATTTTTGTTTGCTGAAACACTAACTGTATAAAAAAAGAAAGTCAATTTGTTTATCATTAAAAAAGGTAATCTGATTTGAAACAATTATTTTAACATTTCAAGACGTATGTGAAATATTTAATTATTTAAACGAAAAAAACATAGAGAGACCAAGGTGGGTAAAAAAAAAAGGTCCTAAACTGTAGAAAGAGAAATTTTATGAATATTTAATTTTTTACACTATTTTTTGTCTAGGCACTTATTTTCAAGATAATTATTTACATTTAGCATTTGGCATAATGTCAGACTAATAAAATATGCTATTTCTGAAAGCTCTGTTTGCTAGCTAGTCTTGGTTAATTAATTAGATAAGTACAAGCATTTAGAGAAAAGCACGAAACAGCAAACAAATACCATCTCCGTACACATTGTTCGAGCTTGCAGAACAGCTTCCATCTTATTTCTTGAAAAAATAATGAATACGCATTGGTAAAAACTTGGACAAAAAGAAAATCCGAAGGAAAAAAAATCCGGCAAAGTTTGTTCAAGTCTTCCCTTTTTAAGTTAGACAGTTTAAGAAAATTAAAAACTGAGGTTATCATTGGATTTGAGGGAATCATAGAAGGGGCAAACAAGGTTGGGCCTAAAGCAAATACAACGCTGTCCACGACCCGAGAAAAAACCAATCAAAAATTAATTAAATCAAGCACAGACCCCGGTCTTCATTAGGCCCGAGGAGGTTAAATAAGTTGATTAAAATGTTCCGAAACACATGCAAGAAATGCAGAATGGCTCTTAATTATAAGGCTCTATTTCTGAGAAAACTTACCAGGTGCGTACACTTTTTAGAATTTTTTTTCGGCCTGTCAAAATAAAGAGAAGATTTTCAAGAAAAGGAATAAAAACATTACCCGACGGCTGCGCGGTATTTAAGCGTGTTTTAGCCGTTAGATAATTCATCTAGGTTGACTCATACAGAGTGAATTTTCACAACTTTTGTTCACCTTCTGAGAAGACATGTTAAAAAAATTTAATTGCGTTTTTTTTTCGTATTCATTTCAATAATTTCAAAATTAACAAATAAAATAAGTTACTATATTTATAATTCTTCATTATCATTTATTTTTTCTTTGATTGCATAAGAAAACTAAAAATATTCTCAGGTGACAAAAAAATAATTCCTCTAATAGTTCTCATAGCTTTAATATTAATCTACTAATATTTTTTCATACTTTTAATGCATATTTTTATTCATCAGTTTAAATTGCTAATTCTTTCATGATCTTAGGGCAAACTCTGTTGCAGCAAATAGTTCATTTAGATGTTTCTGAGCATAAAAATTAAATATTTAGCAATTAAAATACATTTCTAACGTAGGCAGTATGAAATATTTGGCCAGAAAACACATTTTATAAGTTCACATTTCTATCTGTTGCATATCAAGATTTAAAAAAAAGGTTTGAAAGTGCATTAGTTTATAAAATAAAAATTTATAGCAATCAATTGTAAATCAAGAAACTAGATTAGTTAGACAACAACACATCACACATTCCATCATGTTTAGAATCTTAGAATTATTTTATTTTTACTTGTACTAGCATTGTTAGACACGAATCTCTTTTTAAACACAAGGTTATAAGTGCAAGCAAAATATTTTTCAAACAAAGCAGTAAAAAAAATGTTTTGGATAAATTAAAGAGTTGATTATTGCTTTTAAAGAAATCTTATTGCAAGGGATCCCTCCTCCGAAATGATAAAACAGGTAAATGTTTAAAAAATAGTAATTTTAATTAATCTCAGTCAATTCAGACATCTAACTGTGAAACTTCAAACGACTTCCTTTTTTTTCCTGATTTTGGTTCAGATTCTAGGAGATTTAATAAAAACTATTAGTATAATGTTTTCTCTTCAAGAGTAATTTTTCTAAAACTATAAACTATTCATATTTGATGACATTTTCACTTTTAAGTGAATTTCAAACCGCAGTTGAACATATTTCTAAACGTAAAACAGAACATTTAACATTTTCATCGTTCTTGTTGTGATTCTCAAAAGTAAATTACGATAAGGTGCAAATCATTAAACAAATATTTCCTTCAGCCAAAACTGCTCCTGAAACTGAAACCCAAGACGCGATTCGGGAAATACGTAGCTTTTGCAATCCATCGTAGTCGTTTTGACATTAGTTTCAAAGCTAAATCAGGAAGCTTGTCCAGTTTAAATTTAAAATCATCGCGCCTTATTGACAATGTCGCCTAACTTTGAAGTAACGGAGATTTCCAAAAATCAATTCAAAGATAGTAAGACTCAAAAGTACAGGACAAAATTTTTCCAAACTCGACAAGAGCGAGAAATGCTGACTTATATAAATGCACATTGGATTGCGTTGAGTAAGTAAATGTGGGCTGAACAAGCTTTTTGAAAGACTTGTTTACTCAAAGACATATATACACGGACTTAGCCGCGACGGGAGCGTTTGAGCAAAGTTTCACAACTGTCGTCGGTTCGGATTCATTTATTGCTTGGGAATGGGACTCAATCTTTTGAAGCAAGCAACGGCAAGACTGCACGAGAGTCATAGAATGGTATTTCCGTAAAATTTCGTTTCTGCTATGGATAAATAAGCATTGCCAATTAAAGTGGATCCAGGAGATGAAAGATTTTTGGTAAATAATGACATTGGAAAGTTGGAGTAATCAAAATAGTTTGGCTCGGTTTGGAAAGAGCAAACGTTTAAATTTAGCTATCTGTGTTAGTGTCATTAAGGAATTAAAATGCGTTAAGAGTAATCAAAACATGCTTCCAGTGCTAAATTTCATGTAGCGGAAAACGCAGCAGTATGTTATAGTAGGAAATAATGGGACCGATTGAAAGCATATTGAAGCAGTTTTGCAAGCCGTAATGAAACAAATGCAGATATTTACCTCCAATTTATAAGATAACAACGGATAAGATGACGATTGCTTGCATCCATGGATTGTGTTGTCATTCCTGTTTCTCTTGTGACCTCATATGATTACGATGATGCACATTCAACTGTTTATCAACGTTTTATAAATATTTCACCAAGTGTACCATCAAAAGTTACAGAGTTTATCAAACTAGATATGTTCGCATCTTGAAGTGACATACTGTGAATACATTAAAAAAATAAAAATAAAAGGCACACTTTTAGCTTAAACTCCTATCGTGTAAACTGCGTTCTTGTTGAAAATTACAAAAGGCACTAACCTATATCGTCACAAATTAGACTATTATTAGAGTATGTGCACTGAAGATCATACGGGTGCACTATACTAAATGCCTCTAAATAATGACAACAATTTTAAATGTCGGGACTGGTAATAACTTTGATTTATGGAGCTAAATTGTAACGATCTCACAAATGTATTACATTAAGCACTTCTGATCAGCAAATTTTATTTTCAATAGCAATGCCATAGATTCTTACATACGTGTTTTAGATAGCTCTTTCAGTGTTTCGACCATGTTATGAAGACAACCAAAACTGGATGCACATACTTGAGCACTTTTACTATTTATACTTATATCCAGCAAAGAGATACTTGGGCGATAAAGAAGCAGCAACGAACATTTGAAAGTGCGTATTTTCCAGCGGAAGTTTTAAGCGACAAACTTTTATTATCCGTTTATTTTGCCATCGCCGTCTTCGATGTAGGACATTACACGTCGCTAAGGAATACAAAATGACCGGTTGTAGAGTCAGACCAAATCATCCGTATGTAGTCCAAACCGTGTGTTCGGAGCTGAAGCTACCAGAAATGATAGTCCTGGAAACAGATCTGGAAATAGGATTATTATCCAGATATCTATAATTATGTCGAGATTCCGAGTGGCCAAAGGGAATTTAAGGAGATGAGGTTAGAGACTAGCCGTCGGCTGCTCAAGCCACGGAACGGTAAAAAGAAAATTTCGCGTTTCCTTTAGAAGCAAGATCATTTCATGCATCACAGAGAAAGTCTGTCATCGACTTGCTTCTTTTTCTTATTTGTTCCGTTGCATTTTCGCTTTAAGAATCACGCTCAACAGCTTGGTTCGGTAAATCTGAATGAGTTTTGCCTCCTGGTTGACTTATTAGGGGCAGGTTTTTAAAAAAAAAGTCAATTAAAGCACTCCGGTAAGCAATTGTTTGATATTTAATATTCCTGATTGACAGTAAGTAATGAAGTTTCTTGATGTGTTTGTGAAAGATGTTTTGCAAATTTGGTATTCAGGTACACTGATACTATCTTGAAAACACCAACTCGAAAACGTATTATGTTTAGCAGTTAACTATTCACAAATACAAAATTTTAGGTAAAGTTGCATAAGGTTTTTTTTTTTTTTTTAATCATCTTCATCCAGTTTTTTTTAAGTTGATTTTTAGTATACGTCTTTCACAAAATCAGTATATTGGCTTATTTTTCAGAGTAATTGCAATGCATTGCAAATGTTTCATAATTAAGATTTATAGAATTGAGTTTTATAAATACAATTTTCCCGAAATTTCTACGTTCGCCACATAAATAGGGCTCATATTTTGTATCAGAATAAAAAGAACAGTTCAAAAGAATTGCAAATTGAAAAAAAAATAGAAACAAACTACTTGATTATACATTTATCATAGTAAATAATGTATCACAAAAAGAAAATGTTTTTCGTTGTAACTGCCAGAAGTAAGTTATGCTTTCAAATTTAGCAAACTGACTCCATTTTACAAACGAGTGCAAAGCATCTCACTTTCCTCACTGTTCCGGGAAAATAACATAAACTAGTGAAACTTAGCAGCTATAACATCACCAATGTAATAGTTTTGTCTGGTAGAAAATGCCAGAAACAAAACGTAGTTGTAAAAACAAACGCAAAGTTGTCTACTTTGAAGTTAAAAACGGATATTTACCCCAAAATGCTAACATGGCCACAGCAGGGCTATTTTCGTTTGAGATAGAAAGCTCCGTTTAATCAAACTTTTTCAAAGAAAACTTCCGAAGACATTCTAGTCATGCCTAAATATCCCTTCAATTTCAAATCTGAAAATGAGATCAGTTCAAGATCACTGTTTTTTTTTTTTTTCAGCACTGAGAAATCCGGATTTCTCAGAAAAAATGCAAGTATAAAAACAAAATTTCGTTTTCACGCAGTTAAAATCATGTGTTCAGTGGTGAAAGAACAAAGAATATGTTCAGTTCATGTTCTAAGTTTTTTTTTTTCTTTTTTTGTGTATTGCATAAAAGTAGTTAAATAGATGAACCAACACCATTTTCCGAAGAAAACTTTATTTACTCAAGAGTAGGGTAAAAGCACCAGTAGTCGGCCATTTAAGAGATCTTTTGTTGATCTTGGCTAACCTAGAGCTTTCAGCTATCAATACAGCAACAAAAACAAGATAAAACTTTAGAATGAACCTTTCTGATAGTGAATCACCTACTTGTTTTAAAAAAAAAAAAAATGTTACAATCCAAGCTGTTGTCAACACTAGTAAATGCTCCAGTAGTCAGCCACAGAATCATCTTAGTTGAAAAATAAGCAGAATCCAATCTTGGATGACGGGAATACCATATAAAATGAAATGACTCATTACTAATTCAAAAAAAGTACCCAAAACTTAACTGCTATTGGTTGATGATTGAGGATAGGTACATGAATGTGTGAATGCGTCCTATCTGATTTTGAATTAAAAATGTACTATTTATGAGGAGTTTTATGTCATTGTGGCCGACCTACTGGAGACTGGCCGACTACTGGAGCACTTACCCTATAAGACTTAGGGCTCTTTTCCACTTACCGACACGACAGCGATAAATCGTAGACGATTGTCGTCATCCGACATTAGAGCACGCAAAATGCATTAAAATATGCTATGTGCTTTTCCATTTCCCGATTCAAGGACGATTGTGTCGTCTCCGACCGAACGATATTGCTTGTCGTCCCATTCGTGTCGGATGGCATCCGTCTCGCCTTTAAAAAAGGGACGACATTCATTCATCTGTTTACTTTCTTCGAAGGAGTAACACATAGAAATGGCATTTAAATTTAACATCGCTGCATTACTAAAACACAAGCTTAAATTTGCAGACGACAAATAAAGAATGTAGCAATAAGATAATTTTAATCATTCTACTTAATATTTTGTTTCACTACTGTTGCTCAGACGATCTTTATTGCAACAGAAAAGTTCAGATTTTCATTCTGATAGTATGCGTTTCGTTCTTAATAAACAATTTGGGAATGTAAGAAAGTTGTGAGTATTATTCACCCAAAATCTTCTCTTTATTTGATTTCTTTTCTGCGGAAGTAAAGTAAATCTAACAGTCGTAGTCTGTTAAATTGAGGACTTATAATAATATACATGCGAGCACACCGCTGTTTCGAAATGAAATGCGGTGGAAAATGACCGTTTCGGAGAAACGATATTGGCTGAGTGGAAAAACAGTGCTGTAGACGATACGACACGGTACTTATCGTTGCAGTATTACCGTCCGACTTTTGTCCTTGTCGTGTCGTCAAATGGAAAAGCGCCCTTAATCTGTGATTGAAGATGATTCGTACTAGAGGGCTTTCCGTAAAAAAAATAGTAATTAAAAAAAACATGAGAATTCATTGTATGAACAAATATAATCAGCGTATCACTAAGTTTCGATATATGTACCGAAAAAATGCTAGTTAGCCCTTAAATAAAAATCCTTATAGCAAAAATAATGAGCTCCCTGCAATGCAAATATTCAAGTTTATAGATACGTACATCTCCATCACATGATGTTGAAACAAAAGTGCAATAGCTTTTGAGATATATGTAATAGATTTACTAATGTAGCATTTAAATTGTATGAATAACTTAGAACTAACGAAAAATTTAGTATGACTGCAGGAGTTGGTAAAATCTATTATGCAGATTTCGTTAATTTAGTTTACACGCAGACAAACTCTCCACCCTCCCCTTCTTTACCGTGTTGTACCGATCATGTACACTAAAAAATGAATGCTGTTTTTACAGTACAATACCAGTTAATTTTATAGTAATAATTTGTAAAAGTTTCTCATTTTACAGTAAAACTGTACAGCACTACACTGTAACATTGTTAATTTTACAGAAATAAACTGTAAAAGTGATAATTTAACAGTCTATTACCATGCATTTTACAGTTTTAAACTGGAACCTCCGCTGCCAGTATTATACTAACACTAAATTTACGGCAATAAACTAAAATGTCTAACTTTACAGTAATAAACTGTAAAATTGCTAGTTTTACAGTTTAATACTGCGCATTTTACAATTTTAAATTGGAGCCTTGGCTGCCAGTATTATAATTTAAAAACAACAGTTCCTTTTTCGCAGTGTAGCAGTTCTTTTTCTGGTTACTCTAGTGAAAATATTCATTGATATTTTCGTGCATTTGTTTAGAGGTTAATAAGCTATCGAAGTGTTTTGATAATTTTAGGATTATGGCAGGTTCCTCGTTAGAAAAAAAAGTTCAAGGACGTGATATGAATATTTTTTTAGCAGCAGTTATTTTTCCATATAACTTTTTTTTCCTTCATATATTTTGCTTTTATAAATTAAAATTCAATTAAAGAACAATAAACTCGAATAATGAAAATAAAATATAAGAAAAAACTAGAATTTGCCCGGATCAGTTTCGTTGTAAAATAATAAAAAAAAAAATATTCACCATCAGCTAAAGCAATCATAATGACTATAGCATTAATAAATACGATAGTTAAAAATGTACTTAGAGTTTACATGCTGGTTCACATTTGAAGAACAGACGTGCTAGAAATAACTTTAAGAGACCCTAACTCTTACAAAAGCAGATTTCAGATATCTGGCTTATACGCAAATCTGATGTCAAGACCAATTAGCGCCGAATCATTTCTCATTAAGTTGAAATGCTTCTAATAATTTAAGTTACTTTATTTTTTAACTACAATGTGCATAACAAATATTTCTGAGCCTAAGCTGATTTGACTAATAAAAGTAATTTTAGAAAAATACACATATTGAACAAAATAACAGTACAAGCAGCAAATTAAATAAATGCAATTTCAGCGTACCTCTGAATTCACTATAACATGCTGCGTGAAAGAAAAAAAATATTCTACTTTTTATCTAGAATAAAATGACGAGAAACGAAAGCAAATTTAAAACTTTATTCCGCTTTGTTTGTGGTTAAAATAAATAAATAAAAGAAAAAATATAAATAAATATGTGTGCACAAATGGCTAATTATGCATTTGAATTGACCAAAACCGTGTTATTTATAAACACAGTAACACGAGACTCCGGCACAACGTGATAAATAAAAACGAGAAAACATAGAGGAGAAAAACACGCAAAACAGTAGGACCCAAGACAACAGAAAGCGGCCTTCAGTCTGTTGGGATGCAGGAGAAAAACTTCTGTCATCGTCCAGAAATCCGCGTCCTCCCTGATTGATGATTGGCCTCATTTAGGGTCACGTGACGGTCATCAAAACGTGTGGGCAGCGAGCAGAAATTCCATTCATGGATCCGAAAGGTGGCGCCACCAGTAGCGGCATGTGGGGTTGGGGCTTTTTTTTTACTCAAATCTCCCATCTACGTGGAGTATCGCGATTATCTTTTAAGAGCCATTTAAGACTGTGAAAAAAAAAAGTGTAAAAAAATCCGCCGTTAGAGCGCTCTTTTTATTCATAGCTTGAATACTAATTTCCATGGTTTCAACATTATTGACTTTTTATTGCGATGTCTGGCAGGATGATGAATTTTTTTTAAACATTTTTACCCGATTTATTTTCTTTCTCGTTCTTTTTTTTTCAAGCTTTAGTTTTACATTATAACATAAGTGCGACAGTCTTTAGGATTTTTAATTAAAAATAACCAATATGAGATTAAGCAAAAGCTAACTAAAGACTTTCTGGATAAAATATCGCACATTATTTATCATTTAATTTGATTTTTTTACGCACAATTATGATTGGTTCATTGTAACAACGATGTTACGCTCTTGATAGTTTTTTTTTCCCTGCGGTGTATCTTACACCTTTTGATCTTTTATTCTCTTTTTTTTTTCTTTCAATTAACCTTCAGAATTTGAACCGCATTTTACGGAGTTTAAATAGTTAAGTGTATTTTGCACTGCATTAAATCTTAAGACATTGTTTTTTTAAATGCAAACTTAAACATATATGCGGCAATTTATAAATATCAATCAATATTTTTTAATGTTCCTGCTGGTTTATATTTCTTTTTTTTTTTTTTCACCATTAAGATAAAACATAATTCATCATTTATATTTTTCGAACCGGTTTTGTTGTTCAAACATGAGCATTAAAAATACCCCAAAATAAAGGTTTTCCAGTTTTTTGTGCTAAAAAACTGCATTTAAAAAAAAAGTTGGCACCCACCACATAGACCAAAAACGAGGAACATTCACGCACTGTTTTACTAACCATTACTTTTCTAAGGAAGCGTTGTGATAATGGCAGTGAAATATAGCTAAATATAAGCACATTTAGTGCTAAACATTTTCAGTTGAACGGAGTGTTTACTGGAATAAATCAAACGTAAATGAAGCATAAATTTGAAATAAAAATTGCGTACTCGTCTTCAGTCATTTCCGGAACAGAAGCTATACGAACTTGCACTGCAAGAAAATGGAATTTTTCTACAAAAACGGTTTTCTCATATAACTTTATTTTCTTACGTCAAAGCGGAGGGTTATTTAAAACTCTACAGCAAGTCCATGTAGTTTTTATTGTGCGTTCGTCGTTCTTACGAACCGTGTATTAAACTATGTATCGTATCATGTTGGTATTTTTTATAGCAGTTTTGCACTCTGTTGTGTTCTTTCATTCCATTTAACTATTTATTTCATATCATGCGGCGCACATAAAACATGAAGAAAGTTTTACATTTGTATTGTAAAAAACGTTAAGTTTATTTGTGGTTTTAGCATTTGGAAATACTTGCCTAGTACTTTTTGGAAGACATACTATTCATTCTCCTGTCTAATCTAAGAACTTACGTTTTGCAAACCCATACATCACAGTTGCTTTGTAAATACGAAACAGTAACAGTTACTTTTGCTTCCTTTTTCCACTTCCTTGCAATTCAGTGTTAGATAAAAGAGCAATTGAATTTGTAATTAGTAGTCTCGTAGCTTTGAATTTAAACTATGTAAAGAAAGTAATAAACTCGCCCTGGATCCAAACAGGAACCTTAGATTACCGTCCCAATACTCTCTGCCAGCTAACGAGGATAAGAAGACAGTTACACAACCCTGTATAACTTTCATTAGAAAATTTGTTGATAATTAATAAACCGCCAACAATAAAGTAATACTGTTCCAAAATAATTGATGGAAAATCACAGATATGTGTGTTTTGAGTATTTACAATCTGCTTATTCTGCGATGAAAAATTTAATCCGAAGGTGGCCAATCGAAAATATTTACCCCATAAACAAAGCTATTTCCAAATCCTGATGCCTCTGCCTTCATTATCTGAAACTCATTTCCCCTCAAAAACGAACTGGGGTAGAAAAAGCCCTGGCAAAAAAGAAGAACCAGTACAATCTCTGTCCAATTAAGAAAGTGACATCGCAATAGAAAGTACTAGAGCTCTGCATATGATACGCACGTCACGTGCTCCGTAATGAAGACTCATTTAATAAGGAAGCTCATCAGTTGTTAATAGCTTCTGCTTAGAGCTTGAGGGTGGTATAAAGTGCGTCTTCGATCCTTGGAGGTACTCTTGAGTCGCAGTCTGCCTCTCGATGTCGTCCCAAATGATATGTGTGCACAAGAACATTGTTTATTAAGAGGATAACATTTTGCTTCTTTTTTTTTTTTTTTTGTCCAGTCTATGTCAGAAATGTGAAATGTTTGAAAAATCAGCTTCAAACTGGAGTGCCAATGAGGTTAAGCTGTCGTACTAGAAATTGGATTGATTTAGACTATGGATTAAAAGTGAATTTACTTTGAATAATCTTATAAACATATGTGTGTGTGTTTGTGTAGATTCGTATGTATGTATATCAGAATGGAATTCGTTAATTTTAAGTAACAGAGTCGAAATCAATTTTATGTAATTTCAAAATTTAATTTTCCTGAAAAAAAGTACCGGGACAGCGGTCTTGCACCAAATCACCCTTGATTATATATATATATATATATATATATATATATATATATATATATATATACTATTATTATTACCTGATCCTAGCTGAAGCATTTTTATGGTTTTAACTTGGGTTCAGCATCAATGCAAATAAAACTGTATTGCCTTAAGCCAACTTTTAAATCTATTGGACACTTTCGGATAATTTTAAAATTGGCTATTTATTAGCTTAATGGAGCAATCAGCTTAATACGACATCCAATTCTTGACTTAAGGAAAAAAAAACCTTTAAAAAATCGCATTTACACAATTAATCTAAAGAGAAGCAATCACGAGAAAAATAAACAAAAATAAAAACATTTTAACTCCTAAATAAATATAAGATTTTAATAGTTTAGCAGAATCGTTAAGAGGGGGTGAAATTAAGTGCTGCAAAAATATTGTCCGTTACAATATGAGAAGCAAGTAATATCTTTACGACTCATCCTTTAGACTAAGCAGTTAGTCTAAGAGCCACGAAGCTTAACGTGTCCTCTAGATTTTACAAGGCGTAGCTCATTTTGCTCTCCAGCATTAAACAAACGAAAGAAGTGAAGTGAAAAAAAAGCGAACACGGCCGAATTTCAAAGAACGTTTTAGAGGCGGTGGAGTACTGAAAGACATCTATTCCAAATGAGTGGAAGCTATTTTAAAAATTATCCAAGAAGTCGTTAAGGGGTAGTGGGTGGATCAGATGCGACTTTGTTTAATGATATCCCGAGCTGAGTCGAACAACTTTGCGACGATTTGGTGCAATGGGAGAGCAATCGGGACCAAGAGGGGTTGCAGTGGGCATTGAAATGGCGCCAAAAGGTTCGCCAATGTCCAATAAAAAAATGATAATTTTGTCTTTTGTTTTGTACGCGTTAAAAGATTGAATCCAATTAGGCGTTAGAAAAGAAAAATAGGCGCATAGAGAAAATGACAAATTCAATTGTGCTTTTATTTTACGTTACTTCGCGTGGTTTTCTAGATAATTTATTATGCTGATCTGAAAAATTACGTATTGCAAAAGTCACTAATTTTAGAAGACTCAATTCTTGCATAATATTAAGCTACATCTCTTGCAAAGACAATTGAAATAAAAATGTATGAACGAAAAAAAGAAACTCCTCATACTGCAGATAAACGAATAACCCGACCCCCAACCTTTTATCATTATGCATACTGAACCCAACTGTATTAACCAGCAGTGTAACAGTGGCTTTCGGTATACATTCTATTTATTTATTTTTTATTTATTTATTTATTTATTTTATTTTTATTATTATTATTTTTTTGAGAAAGAGAACCAATGATTAGAGTTTCACCGAAGTAACGCAATCAGTCCCCGTTACGGTGGAGAACTGCCTTTCTCCAAAATATGGTCAACTACTCAACAATTTCAAAGCATATCTTTATTACGGAAAGCAAATTGAAACCGTATATAAACGTTTGGTAATTACGGATTAAATATCGCCGAACATGAACAAGGAAAATATTTGCTAGTGCTTTTAAAACAACTATGCACCCATACAGAAATCTTTGTTCATATTTTATTTTACATTTTAATACTCTTCTTATTTTTTAACCCAAACTGTTCCTGCAATTAATTTTCTAAATAAAAAAAACAGCTACATCTATGCAAATAAATAAATAAAGCAAAATCTACAAAAATTTTGGCGTACATGTGTTTTGAGATTACCAGTGACTTCAGTGCCAAAAATCGTTCGAGCTTCTGACGTAAACTAACAGCCAGTGGTGGAAGATCAAACCGTTGAAGCTTTTCATACCTCCCAATCATCATGTATGCAATGTTTTTTGAAAATTCTGCTCTCGAATGACGGTTTTTTATAATTCTATTTCACATGATAATATTTTTTCTTTCTCTCGCAACAAACACGATTTTTTAATTTTTTTTATGACGTGGTGACTTTTCTCTATATGTCCTTTTCTTATTATTCTTGTGACAAGATCATAAACACTTTTTATCTTACGAAAGAGCCCCTGCAGTTGCTTCGAAAACGATCATTCTACTAAACTCTATCAAAAAAAAAGAAAAAGTCTGACCAATATGTCTCATATATATTTAAAAAAAAAAACATGTATTATACATTTATACATAAAATAACATCTGCTGATAAGATAAAGATCACTTCTAAGTATGATTGCTTTTTGTAAGAGACTAATCATTTTACCAAACCAGTGGAGTAAAATACGTATAAGAGAGAAAAATCTTTTAATATTTAACATGAAAAGTGAAACAAATGAGGTCAGAAATAGGAATAGTGTAATAAACGCGTGCTTTTTAGTATTTTTAAAATGTAAATGTGGGCGCAATGGGAATTCATTAATTTTCTTATCCATATTACCCAATAGTATCCCATGCAGTACAATGATCCTCTTTCCTGACTGATGAATTAGAAAAAAAGCTAAAAGACGCGTTTTTTTTTCTACTTACTTTCTTTTTTTTTCAATAACCTTTCAAAAATGTTCTAATCCAATTGCTTTCAAAGACATATTTAATTTAATTAAAAATGTATTTAATTACTTAAATTATTTTTAATTTGCAAGTATGATAACATTAATTTTGCACAGATCATTTCCAATTTCAATGTCTTCACATTCTACATACTGACTTGGTAGTGATTTATTTTTTAAATTCAAAATGTCTATTGATGTATTTTGTTTAATACATATTACAAATACATCTTTCTAAATAAGCTTAAAATAACAGTTATTGTTAAAAGCGCGTTTGTTAATTCTAAAGACCATTATGGAACTATTTTATTAAATAGGTTATAGTGAGGGTAATACACTTTACTTTCAACAAATTTATCGAGAATTTTACTTATTGTTCAATCAGCTCTATCTTAATGAGTAAGAATTGGGGAAAAAACAGAAAATCCACTCTCTAAAAATATTTTAAGAAAGAAACGTTCTACTCATGTTTAGTTGAAAAATTGTGTTTTTACAGAGAATTGTAAGCTACAGCAGCAATCTTTTCGCCACGGAAGGGTGTGCAAGTGAGTGTCAGCGAAGCGTCGCCAAATGTTGCAGTTCCCATTGGAAGGGTGGCAAAAAAATAGGAGTGGCGATTTCGCCAAGAATCAACCCAATGGAATAAGAAAATTGGGGATACGATAAGAGCGACCAGGGGACAGTCGCAAACTGGGTGGAAGGCAAAGGGAAATGTACATCTATCTTGACTGACTTATTGCAAGGACCACGTTTGCAGACAAGACGCTAATTAGTGGTAAACCTTTTAATTTTTCATTAAGAAGACAAATTAACGACTTGGTAATGAACGTTCAGAGAAAGAAGGCAGCGAGTAGGGTAGTGAGAAAAAACGCGCATGTTCTTTAAGCAAGTAAGTGCCATTAAGTAATTAGCAGGACCGTTTAGCGAACATGCAGAAGATGAGGTAATTTAGAAGCCCCCCTCTGAAAGCTCCACCTTTCTTAGGTCAGCCCCAGATTTTTTCCCTTTTTCCGACGAGGATTTTTATTCTGGATTTTGAAGCAGGGAGGGTGGAAAAACTTGGTTTGTCACTGTCAGCCGCGCCTGCCTTGTCCCATTCTCCAGAGACACTGATGACAACAGCTTTGACCTCATTAAGAGGACCCGCCAAAATTTCAGGTGCCGCGGAAAGATTAGGGCCATTTGGCGTCAAAAGAAGGGACCATTTGTTACTGTAGTGGGTGGGACCCCGCGCTTTATTAATATGCGCGATTATCTGTTGTCTGTTTCAGAGCCGCAGACAGAGCTTCTTATCATCAGAGTTTGCCATGCAAATAGCTCTTGAGGAAACACTTAACAGGAGTCATTACGAAAATAAAGCAATTTATTTATGATCCAAGCACGCTTGCCCACCTCCCGACGCAGGACGACGAAAAAAGGCACCCCACTTCGCACCCTTTTCGCAATGCCGGCCTTTTTTTTTTCTCTGGATGGATAATGAGCAATGAATTGACATTATTCCTGCAGAAAGGGTATTTCAGCAATGGCGGTTTTGTTTTCGCTGCATATTGAAGCGCGAGTATTCAAATGCCAGATGAAAAATGATTGAAGTTGATATATGTCAAATTTTAAGTTCAATGGGAAATCAACGTAAATAAAGCACAAATTGTCCAGAAAATACAGTAACGATAATTTTAAATTGTATTTTCATTTTATTCATTCTCAAATGTTTCTATTTTTCTCATACAGCGGGTAAACGTTAGAAACTGTTAAATTAGAAAAATTAAGTCACAAAAAGAGGCAATATGAAAAATCTAACAAAAAATCAATCAGTTAAAATTACTTTAAGCTTGTTCAAAAGGAGGAAATCTCTCTAAAGCGATAAGCTTAATTACTTAGAACAGCAAGTTTGAGGTTTAAACGGAAGTGAAAAAAGCATAGACTAAGGAAAATATACGTTTTTCTTTTTGTTTTTTCAAAACGAGAAAAGAAAATTATTGCAAATTATCACTGAATATGAATTGCGGGGCCTACAAAATCATTAATACGCAATGATATGCAAAATAAATTACGATTTAGAAAAACAATAAGTACAGATAAAGGTTTTAAGCTGCCAAATTTTCAAATCGAAAAAAAAAGAGAAGGTGAAGCAGAAGGCAGAAGAATAAAGGAAGATGAAGATGAAGAATAAAAGAAGATGAAGAAGAAGAGTAAAAGAACCGCATGGACGATTCCTGTAGTTAAACGTGTTCAACTATTCCGTGTAGACTTTATCAGGCAGAAACCATTTTCTTAAACTAAAATGTGTTGTATTTTTTAACGGTTTGTCAAAATAAAATTTGTTGCCCGTTAAAAACCATTGGTTTTTAGTTATTAACTTTTGTTTTATGTTTCACTGTTGCTGGTTCCTTAGCTTCTCAATTTGAGAGAAAATTAAGAAATCACC
Organism: Uloborus plumipes; assembly: GCA_038373865.1. Classification (NCBI taxonomy): domain Eukaryota; kingdom Metazoa; phylum Arthropoda; class Arachnida; order Araneae; family Uloboridae; genus Uloborus; species Uloborus plumipes. The sequence continues at coordinate 85,691 of JAXGGA010001095.1, forward strand.
AATATTTCGAGTAATTTAAGCTTAGAATAAAGAAGTGCATGTTAGCGCAGATTCTAAGGCTGCTTTATGTGCATTATTTATCACTTATTAAATACACTTATTTATTTAAATTTAAAAAAATTATATAATTTCAGAAACATTTTAAATGTTTCCCATCTTTTTAGTAATTAAAGCGTCCTCTTCTTAACATACATCACTTTCTATCTAAATCCAGACCGATGAAAGACGAAGTAGCCTTTGATGCGAATCATGCAGCTTCTAACAGCGCTTTGATTAATACGTCTTCATCGGGAAGGCGCGAGAAGGTATCAAAGTATCAGCGGTAAAACATCCCCTTTTTCACTTTTCGAACGAACCGAGGCGGAATTTATGAAAGGTAGCAAAAACAGCAAATAAATAGACCACCTACAATGTAACCGCGAAAAAAAAAAAAACAGCAGAAATGAAGGAGGCATGTTTTTTTTTCCACAACAAGTTTCGAATGGCGTCGTTCTTAATAAGAGGTTATTGGTGCTTAATAGGAGTGGAAAGGGAATCTGACCCTGGGGTTTGAGTGACAGCTCAGGAGGGAGTAAATACAGGGGAGTGATGACAAGGCGAGATGATACAGGTGGTCGTTGACTGAGTCCCACAGAACCCGAGATGAACCCGCGGGCAGAGGAACTGATGGATAAATTCAATTTCGGCAACCGAGTTTCGTGATTAATGATCGAAAATTAAGAACTGATCGTGATTGGAAAAGAGGTTATGCCGAGGATTCAGATTAGAGCTCTTGGAATGAAATCTACAGAATCGATTGTTCGTGGATCACTGAAAGGATTATTGCCTGTTTACTAGTGATTGATGTTTCGAATCGAATGGAAAAAAGTAGAGTCACTTATTTAATCTTAAACCTTGCGTATGTTTAAAAAATATATATGCGTTTTCTGAAACAGAATTGGGCGTAGTAAGGGCTTAGTACTAATTGGAGGAGAATACAGCATTCCTTACTTCATATATAATGCAGTTCTCTGATATTAAATAGCGCACTACTAGTACGCTATACATTAATAAGAGCTAAGCATTAATTAATTAAAGTAAAATACAGTTTATAATGCCTAACAATAGTATTCATGATTTCTTGCTACTATCTCTGAGATCAAATAAAAGTCGTTGAAATATATAGAAATAGGTTTTTCACGGTAAAAATCAAAGTAAAACAATTAAAGAGCATGCTTCAAAGAAATTATTCATTTTGATCGGTAACGAATGGTTATTTCTAATAATTAAAAGCAAATTAGATACTTGACTGGGATTTTAGCTCAAGGTTCGCTATTATGAATGTTAATGACGTTCTGCTCTGCCCTCGATAACTAAGCGCTCTTCTGTAGCTTCGCTTTTTTTTCAATCGATTATCTAACAGTACAATTTTTATTACATTTGCAAGGCTGCATCAGAGTTTAATAATATTTAATGACTGAGAATATATCCTATTTTTCACATGGACCGAAATAACCAGTAATTTAAAATTGACGGAGTAATATTGCACAGATATACAGACATTCGACAAAGCAGGCAATCCGGCACATGCGATAACATCTAGGTACTTGTGAAAATGTAAATGTCTATTTATTTTGCGAAAAACGAAATGAGGAAAGAATAATATGTACAATGAAATACTTATTCAAAAAGGTGTTTTGGCTCTTCTTATCAATGATTACTTAAATATATTTAGCTTAACTGTACTTGTTACATTTTTAAATAATAAAGAAATTGAGAGAGAAAGATATCTTGTTATTACCGGCACTTATTTCAATTTAATATAATAACTATTAAAGCCGTTCCACATTTCATTCCTTGCTTTCATATCATATTCCGAAAAGTGTTTCGCAAACTATTTTTACTTTAGAAAAAATTACAAAGCAACTGCTATAAAAAAATACAAACTTGACCTTATTTAAAATTATTTAAATTAATGTGCGCCCTTATTTAAAAAAAATTAACTCAATTACACAAACTTTTAGCAGGTTAACGTACTTTCGGGTTTGTTAATATTAGAGTTAGTAATCAATGGCTTATTTAGTTGAATTGAATATGAATATGAATATTCAACGCATAGGGGATCAATTTCAAATGAAGCTCTCTTTATGATAACCTATGGCGTAAATGCGCTTTTTAATAAGGATAACAGCTTAAGGCCTTTGAAGAAAAGTTCTATCAGGATAGTGAAATATCTGATTATCCATAATTTACAGTATATACTAAAATAATAATCAAATATTATAAACAAAAATATTTAGTGAAACCTTCAGAAAATATTTGCATCTGCAGTAAATTTAAATAAAAGAGCTTCAAAATAATGTTTTTATTGAAAGAAAAACAATCTTAAAAATTTCAACAGCTCCCCTTAGTCTCTCTCCCTGTCATACAAAATATTTCACTTAGACACGAAGTAATTGTTGAGTTTCATAAAACTATTGAATTGTTTAAATCCAAGTATAAAGTTTTTTTGCTCGAATTTAAATACATCTTAAACGTAGGAAAAACAAGCACTTACAATAAATAAATAAATAAATAAACCTTTGATCTAAACAATTACAAATTATAATAATAGTACTGGATAATAATTTAAAAATTGCGTAAATAACACATAGAATTGATATGCGTTTGTCATTTTAAAAGCTATTTATAAAATTTTAACTTTTTATTTTGATGTTTTCTTTTATTAATTATTATTGTTATTTTATTTATTTATTTATTTTTGTAAATATCATGCACTTATTTAAATATTTAAAAGAAAAAGTAACTTATATTAAAAAATATAATTCACTATTAACCAATTGAATTAAGCAGTCCTGTTCATAAAAAAACTTTTACAGATAGCATAAAATACTTAAAACGCAAGTTCAAATATATTTCACGAAACAAGAAAGTTGTCTTTAAACTTTTAGGATTTTACCCTACAAAATACACTTACATAACTAACATTTATTAAAGTTTCAAACAAACTTATATCTATATTCATTTTGCATTAGAGAAACGACCTTATCTGCGAATCAAACCGGCGCACACATTTCCAAAACAGCACTCGTTTTCGCATTTAAATCAAGCACCTTTCCACATTTTAAACCTACATCGAGTCAAGAAAACTCACCGCACTATTTGCATAACCACACATATCAAAATTAATATTCAAAAGAAGCAAATGCGTTTTCATTTTAATCACTGCCCGTGTGTATAATTCCCATCCAAGGCAGCAGAAAATATTCCCCCCAACGGAAGAACTCCCCCTTCTCGTGGAGGGGACTTGACTCCAAGAGGAGAGAGAGAGAGAGAGAAGAGAGAGGAGAGCCATTTCTTCGTTTCTTTCTCCAACGGGAGCCGACCACTCATTAACACAAAGGAGAGAGACACGGCCAACCTTTTCTTCTTTTTTACCTCCTTTCCTTTCAAAACTCCTTTTCATTTCTTCCCCGCCTGCATGCTGAGTCGGCTGCGAGTCCAACTCGCTCGCATTACATTGCGGAGAAGCACAAAAATATTGCCTAAAGGATATTTTTAATACATTTTCTTTTATCCACTATACATGAATGATAGTTATTATTAGATTTCATTCCAGGAAAATATTTGATAGTTACCGAAACATAAATAAAATCGACTTATCGATCTTAATTATCGTCGCAGCGTAAATAGAGAATTTTTGTTTTCTAATTAAAAATTTAATTGATTATTTGAATGTCGAGCAGTATTTTCTATGATTATTTTTTGCTAATATTTATCGAACATAATTAGCTTTTTGCGTAGAAGTATCATTTATTTTGAAATTTCTATAGGATGAGTTTCGTAAAACGTACAAAGTTATTGAGAAAACATGTCTGTGAATCATTAGTTGGTTGATTGTACAAGCCATGTATGAAATGCAGAAAAAACGGTCCCCTTTTATTTGATTTAAAAAAAAAAACAGCACCGAGGCAGGGTATAATTTTTCACAGTAATTTAATGGAAACTTAATTCATTTTGAAAAAAAAAGAAGTGGTTTTAAAATGCATCTCGGAAATCTGATGTAAAGTTTTGGCTTTACGTCATACTGCTTTGTGTACTTAGAAATAAAGAATCTCAAAAACTTATTTCACGCAGTACTTTACAGTATACTTAATATAACTTAAGTTTGGTGTAAAAGAATGTATCCATTATTTTATGCTTTTTTTTTTCCTTTTTTTAATAATAAATCAAAATACTTCAAAGTGATCGGAATTAAACATATGCGAGAAATTCAATTTAAGAAAAAAAAAAAAAAACTTCAGAGCTAGGGTAAAGTATTTTATATATTTATGTAAACCGTTGGAAACCATTTAGATATATCATGGGCATTGCAATAGAAATTCTAGTTCAACCTCGTTAGAATACGATAGCTAAAGTAAAATAAAATTTACTTGTGAATACTTACATTGCGTTGTAGATGGATTAAAACATTGGCATTTTCGAAAATCTCAGGAAAAATGTTAGTCCCTTTTTAAATCAATGGTACTTAGAGACTGTACAGGAAGAATTTGAGGTATAAGAAAACCTACGACATGGTTACATAATTTCGATTCATCAGTTTTTGCGGAATAACATTTTTGGTAATAACATTTTAGCGATAGTAAAATATTTAATTAAATTAGGCAGTGCCCTATTTTTTTCACTGCTAGCAATTCTTTAAAAGAAATTCATTTTTATAATTTTTACATAATAAACTCATCTTAAACAGAACCGGAAAATTAGTTCCCGTTTGAAAATTATCGTCTGTAAAAACACATTTAAAGATGATTTTCTTTGTAAAAAAAAAACTCGGGGGAAAAAAGTGAAATGTAGAAAAAAAAAGGAAAAGAAAAATCTTGTTCTCGAAAGAATTTGCCACCAATGGAACATTTTCACTGGCACTAAATATACAAACACAAACCAAGACGTGAAATAAGGAGAGAGAAAAAAAAATAAAGTCGAATTCGTAATCACATTGGGGGATCGCTTTTTTTTCTCCATCGCGCTAATTGCCAGTAAAAATTCAAAGTGAATTTCAATATTCCGTCTCGAAATGAATATTATCAAAAAAGCAAAACAATGCCAAGGAGGAAAAAAAAAAAAAACTTGGCGCTACAAACTTGGCGAAGAAACCGATTTTTGGCAGCCAATTAGCTCCCGCAGCCGACTCAGCTGCCAAGGGGGAGCCTCATCATTCTAAAGGGGAAAAAGTGGGCTCGGGGGTGAGGCGTGGGAGGGGGTAAGGAGCGGAGCGCGTGCCATCAGTGATGTGTGTATGTGTGTGTGTGAGTGTGTGTATGTGTGTGTGCGTCCCTTGAAGAATCCGCCCCTTTTTAAGAGCTTCCCGCCAGTCAGAACTAGCTGTCCGCTCGATACCGGGAATACGTAATGAAGCTGTTCATAATTAATGCGTAATGGTGAAAGAAGACTAAGAGCATTGTCAGTTAATTCGACGTCACAGCGTGCTTAGTGGGGAAGGTGTAAACCAAGCTGAAATTAGCAACCCTCTTCAAGCTTGGTGATTGGGGGAGGGTGGGACTTTTTCACCCCTCACCCATTTGCTTCTTTTTTTTTCATCTCCTTTTTTAATTCCCTGCCCTTAACTTGTCGTTAAGAAGGGGCAAAAAAAATCGTTCGCAGAAAAAAAATCGAAACAATTTATACTCATGTACATAACGGCAGAATAACTTCGAGTGCTTTTATATACTGTGCTTTAAAAAAGATGAGGGAAAAAAATGTTTTTTTTCGCTTCGTTAAAGTGAAATTAATTTGTCCGCCATTTGAAAAATATAGGCTACAATTCTGCACGCAAGTCGGTGAAGTGTTCTCGTAGGAGCAAAAAAATAGTAAAGCCATTTAAAAGGAGAAAAATAAAATTGTAAAAGTTCAATAAATCTCTCCAATCGAGCATTTGTTAAACTCGTTCATTTTTGAATGGTCGATTACCGAAGCATATATTTATTGGTTTTGATTTCTTTAACTGCTGAAGTCGTCAAAAATATCTTGGCTTCGACTTAAGTGGGATTTAAGGAGGAGATGAGAAGGTTTTTAAAATATTCTCTTTCCCAGCGATAGAAAGGGACTAAATTATTAGGAATTTGCTGCAATTATAGAGTAAAAAATGCAATATAGTTTTAGTATATAAAATTGTCATCATTCAGTTTTATTTTCGAGAAGTGAATATTGACGAAATTTAATTTCAGCTTCTTATTTTTATCCAAAGTTACTGCACACAATTAGCTAATAAATAACGACCAAAAAAAAAAAAAAAAAAACGGAAAGCTAAAACAAAAACAAGAAAAAAATATATATAGCGAAAAAATGGTAACTAAGAAAAAATAGCGAGCGAAAACAACTGATGGGGGATAAGCACAAAAATAATTCAAGCAGATACATAAAATTTCTGGTGTACGTTGCAATGCTTACTTCTGAATTAAAAAAAAGAAAAAAAAAACTAATTCATTATGTTAAGAAATTTTATGTAAGAAATTTTATGTTAAGTTCATTAAAAGGCAAAATTTTTGTTTCAAATAAATAATAATGTAAAGAAAATAAATATAATGTGAAATACATTATTGCGAGCTTTTGTGTTGTCATTCAATGAAAAAATTTTACTTCCATAATTTAAAACCCAAAAAGTTTTGCATATTTTAAGAAACATTTTGCAACTAATATCGAAACCTTTGTTTCATCATACGATAAAAAAAATTCATTTCTAATAAAAAAAACAGATATTTAACACTATGTAATGTTTCACACAATAGCAATATAACACGAATGGTCACAAACAATAAAAGCATGTCACCAGGAGTAAACGTTTATTTCTCTCTACAGAACTAAAATTAAATTTACGAAAATAAAGTCAATAAAAAACTTATCATTCATAAAGAGTATAACAAACTCGAAAATGTGATGAAAAGATACATTTACCGGCTTCTTAAAAGGTGTTTTTTCTCTCGTAACGACTTCCAATTTTACACGTATTATTTAGGGTGCATTCTCCTATTTTTAATAGCATATCAAAAAGAAATTAATTTATTGATCAGTCAGTTTGAGAAAACTAAAAAAGTAGAGGAACTAGGATTAGGGCAGGATATTTATTTAGAAATGCAAATTGGGATGGAGTGGGGGCACCGATTTTTTTTTCTAACGTATAAAAAGTACTTTAAAATACGCATCTTAAGAAAAAATGCATAATCACTTTTTCTTTACATCAAAAATGAACCATCGTAAAATAAAATTATTTAACTTATTTTATTTATTTTAGCTTTATCATTTCAAAGTGATCAATTTCGTTATATTTTAGAACATTTAATTTTATGCAAGATACATTAAAGCACTTTATACGAAAAATTCCAACAGAAAGCCAACATAATTCTGAAAAATACATATTATGAATTACAAATCGTTATAGTGAAAACAAATTTTTATGCAATATGAGTTTAAAAAAAATAAATGAAATCAATTCTATGGTTGCTCACAGATGAAAAAACTGGTGTTGTAAAATACATCCAAAAGAGATAGAAATTAACTCCCAAAGTATTTTTTTTCATTACTTTTAAATAGTTTGTCTTAAAGATAAATTTGGAAGGTTCAGAAACTAAGTTAACCGTACATCTCAGATCTTATTTCAAGAAACTAAGCACCTCATTTCTTTGAAATAGGAATCTTTGAAATAAACGTTTGTTGACACAATAGAAAACAGATGACAGGGTGTTGATAGATGTTGGTATCCTGCAGCGTTGGGCTAATCTCAGAGCTCAGTTAACTGTATCACTAAAAATTACTACTGTCACACTATTTTTTAAAAATAAATGTAAAACAGAAAAAAAAGAGAATTTTAAATCTATTTTTTAAAAAAAAACAATTTCGTTGCAATATTTATCGTAACTAGAATTTCAAAATAGTGCTGCAATAAATTTATAAACATTTGAATACCGGAACATCAATCGAACTGAAAGCATGAAAAAAGTAATATAGAGAGTTTAATCTTTAATTTAACCTAATTTTTAATCAAAGAATTTAAAATATTGAAAATGATATGAAAACGATAAATTAAAAAAAAATTTTGCTAACTCATATTAAGAATACTTTTTTACATTTATACTTCGTTTTAGTTTCCTTTTAGTTTTACGATTATATTTATTGTGATTAATGATTTTAAAAAAATCAGTCATTTAATTTCTTGCAAAACTGTCAAAATCATCATATAATTTTAATCGTCATAAATACGTCTATATAATGAAGTTGTAGTTTCACTCTTAGGATTGATAAAACGTATGATTTAAAAATTGTGAACATTTGCTATCAAAAGCAACTTTTTTTTCTAAAGAAAACTAACTTTATGGGGGAAAAGTTGTAATATATATGTATTAATTATTGACCTGAATTTATGAAGAAAATATATGATATAAATAGCGTATAATACTGCTACAACAAAAATATTTAAAATAAAATAAAGTGGTATTTCTGAAATACTTTTATTAGAATAAGACACTAAGTTTTACTTGGTGCCTTAAATGTTATATATATATTTTAAGGGAAAAAAGGAAAAAAATCCTTTAAAAATTTTTTGAAAGCAAAACGTAGTCTTGGTTTATAAACATTTTACCCGAAAAGCTGCACAACATAGCTATGTAGAAATCGTTTTAATCAAAAACAAAGTAGAAAAGTTACTTTTTTTTTATTATGTATCATTTTAAAATCTTACGTTAAGAAACAGTTTCGAAAATAATAAAGAAATCAAACAGCAATAATAAAGCAATCATACAATATTTATTTTTTTTATTGTATATGTATATATATATTAGAAAACGGGATAGTTCCGAGAGTCAATAAATAAAAAGTATTTTAAGTAAAAAATGTTATTGATACTATTTATTTGTTACTACTAACTAAAAACTTTTTGCGCCTAAATAGGAAATTAAAAATGCACCTGTGGATTCAAGAGCAAGAAAAAAAGAAACACATCCATTATGAATACGAAAGGCAATTTTTACATTTTTTTAATGCATAAACATTTAAGCATTTAATGAGAAAATGATCCTTTTATGTTTTCGCACTTAAGATTTAACTCTCTATATAAGAAACCCATTTAAATTTAAAAAAAAAAAAAGTGTGAAGAGACGAAAAAAACGCAAATATAGAAATAACTCTTGCGAAATCATTTATATATAATGAAAGAAAAAAATATAATTTCAACCGCAGTGGCGGAAAAAAAAGAACGGGGGAAACACATGGAAAAAGCACGCGACAACTGAGAAGAGGAAAAAAAAATCATAACCCACTGTTTTTACATATTTGTACAACTAACTAGGTGGGGGAAAGCGACGACAATTTAAGAGTTAAAATTTATTTGAAATCTAGTGAAAAAACAAACTGAGACACAGAACCATTTGATGAGCTTGTTGGAAAGTAGTTTTTTCTCCATACTCTCATAACCGAGGCATTTTTATGTGCCTTATCTTTTCATTCTTTTTCAGTAACGGATGTTTTTTATTTCTCTTTTTTTTAAGGAGGGGGGGGGGTCTCATTTTTTGGGACCCAGAGGTAGAAGGAGACATGTTTTGTTGCTGAAAAAAAGTCGGAAAAAAATAATAAAAAAAGCAAAAATACCCGGGCCTTTTCTCAGAAAAGTAACGTGCGCTCCTCAAAATATATATATAGAACGAGACTTCTTCATTTCGCTCCTACAAAGGCAATGACCTGGAATACATGGGTCGGCCTGCTCACTGGGTTTCGCTTTCCACGGCTCCCCTTCTCGCGCTCACTTGTTTACAACTAATGTACAATCTGTACAGCTGCACACTGCGCAGCTGTCAAGGGCGCAGCTGTGGCTATTGGCTGTTTAAGGGCTAGTACTTATTTAGCTCTAATTTAAATAAAAATTAAAAGTTTAGATTGCTTTCTTTTTTTATTATTTAAAAATATTCTTTCATTTGTTTTTGAACTTAAGAAGTTTGCAGGACAGTAAATTTAAGAAATTTACTCATTAGTAATCACGGAATGCAGAGTTACTGGCGCAGTATAGGGAAGGGGATGAAATTAAAAGGCCCTAAACAATTTAAAGGGGGAATGCTGTTAAATGCAATTAAGGAGGTGAAGTAATGCCGTTTTTTTTAAACATTTTCGATGTATCAAGAAGGAAAAACAAATGGATATTTTTTTTCTATGTACATTATTACTAAAAATACTACAAAAATTTAGAGTTCTAGAAAAAGTTAGTTCACAAAATCACAAAAAAAAAAAAAAAAAGCAAAGTGTTATTTAGTTGAGCAGTAACTTGGATCTTGTAATTGATTTTATTTTCTACACAAAATATGCCATCTAAAAGTTGTATCAGAAAATCTACTTTCGTTACATAGAGACAATACATCAGAGCAAGAAGTTTGGACTTTTTCATGAATGCTAACAGTCTATACAAGATTTTTAAAGAAAAAGCAGCGCTTTAAAAATGTGTTATCGGTCTAATAAATTAAACTGGTCTCCAAAATAAACCACCCATTTATTTAAATCACTATTGAAGTAACTTTTTTTGGAACACAAAGCAATAAGCTGAATGAACACTTAATGGCTTTTTTTTTTTTTTTTTTCTTGATAATTTCTGCACCATTTAAAAAATAATTTGTAACTCTATTTTTGCTTTGTCAGGTATTTTAACTATTTTTCAATCCTCTAAGTTTTGAACGTTCACATCTGAGTAGAGTAAAAAAGAGCACTACAAAACTTTTATTTATGTACATATATATATATATATATATATATATATATATATATATATATATATATATATATATATATATATATATATATATATATATATATATATATATATATATGAGCATCAACTTACTCTTTTCATGTGATTTAATGTATCGATGTATAGATATCAGGCTCCAACAGCTGTTAATTTTTAACGCCATGTATTTTGCAAAACAAACCTTAAAGTAAATTATTCCCGTGCCCCTAGGAAAAGAATGGGGTTGAAATGGAAGTACACTGCTCTCACAGATGTTCCGGAACAAGACCGCACTTTCTTTCTTGCAGGGAGAGGGGGAAGAGCGGCTCTTCGACATTTATTGTGCTATTTAAGTGATAAAAATGAAATGGGGTTTGGATAAAGCGATTTGTTTTTCGCAGCTACCAGACTGAGGGAGCTTTCAGAATCCCGTCTTCGCTTCTTACAATTACAAATTGCGTGCGGAACACGAGCTTTGAGGCTTCAAATAATGCTTATTTTTTTAAGCAGAAAAAAACTCATTTTTTTAAATACCACATTTTATTTATTTTGATTGCTTCATTCCACTCCTTTTCGTTCGCAAGAAAAAAAAAATAAAAATTTTAAAATGCATTGACGAGTTACCATAAAAATTGTAATACATTACAAATGTGAAAAAAAAGGTAATAAGTAGTATTCTAAAGTATATTATTTATTTATTTTTTTAATCAACATATGGATAATGATTTAGAAAAATACAATAACATCACTGTTTTTGATAGAAAGAAAGTTAATGGTTAAGCATAAAAGTAACTTTCATAGTTCTATGCGAAATTTTTCTACAGGTACTGTACACTACAGTATTATACATTTATATACTTAAAGTAAAATATACTTAAATAAAATAACGTTAGAAAAGAGGCCAGGCAAATTTTATAAAAAAGGAAAGTATTTTAAAAAATAACTTTTGTGATGAAATAAATAGAGAGAAAATAATTTCAAAATTCAAAGAGCTATACAAAATTTACTGATTCTACATGAACGATAAAACTTACTACATGGACATTTCTGTTCAGTATATGGTGTTGCCAATCCTAAAAATTATGCATAATACATGCAGTTTGACGATGAAGAAAAAAAAGTTCTTAATGCTGCTTTATGTAGAGTTTGATACAGTTTTAGAAATAAAGCAAAACTTAATTCTTCAGTCATGAATAAAATTGACAATTGTTTACTTTCCGTGTAATATACATCATACTTTTTCTGTACAATTATAATTAAGAGCTCCAAATATATATATATATATATATATATATATATAGTACACGTGAATTAGAGAAACCAGCCACTTTCATGTCTAAATGTGTAAAATTATAATTGTTCTTTCATTTGATCATTCAAGAAATATTTGCTAGTTATCTTGATTAGCAATTTAATTTTAAAGAAAAAAACTATTTTCAATTGTGTACCTATTTCTTTCTGTTTTGAAAATTGTTACTTAAAGTTTTTTTACCGTCAAACAAAAACACTATGAATAATAAAATATTAAAGACTGTTGGAATAACCTATTCATTTTGAGTAACAATTTTTTTAATCATAAAAAAAGTTTACATGCTTAATGCGATGTATTATATAATTTTTGATTCAACTTAATTACTTACCTCTTAATCTCATAACCATATCATAAGAATACTTTAAATACTTACTTTTCGAAGGCTTTTAAAGGGGTAAATTTTGATTGAATGCAACTAACAGTATTTTGCAGCATAAGTATAGTATTATATTTTATTTTCAACTTTTTACTTTTATTTAATGCATGTAAAAAAGAGTACTAAAGTCTGACAATCCATATTACCAATAATTCAAAGAAGCTGAAACTCTATTTCGATTTTATCTATGATTCAAGAACAGTAAATTTAAACGACATAGAAATTTGCTGATAAGTTAGGTAGCTCAAATTGTAATGTATTTTTTTAGTAAAATATTTCTTGGTATTTTACCTAATTTTTTTATATTACATAATGTGTTTTAGTTTTGATTCTTTCTTAAAGTTCAAAATGTGTCCTCAAAACATAAACACCACAAAAGCGTGTAAACGTGTTATTCACAAAGCAAATAAAAACTAATTAATGTATTTTATCAAGTATTTTGAATCTTTTAAAACAAATATATTCGAAAATGCACAATTTTAACAAATTTAATAATTAAAAGCGATTCTCTCCATTTAGTCTTGAGCTAATTTAATGAATAAATAACCAATTTGGTTAGCTTATGTTAGAAGTTAAAGGTAAGGAGAGGGGGGGATATAATATTATAACGCTGAATCAACGTCGCGAAATAAACTGAAATCATCGAAAGTCCCGCCCCCAAAGACAAAATTAGACGAACAATATTAACCAAAAAGTAATGACTTATAACAACTCCGGCCAGAGTTGAAGCGTATGCATTTATCAAGTTCATCCAAGAAATGATAGCCCGTTATAAACCCATTCTTTCACACTTGTGCAAAAATAAAAAATCTCGAAACTTAACACATCTATTGCCGGAAGTGTAAACATCCCTTGTTTAACGCAAATCTTCTATCCCAAATTCCGAAATTCACAGGTCGTTGGAGGATTTGTACAAACGCCGAAAGCAAGTCGGAATCAATTCCTGATAGCACAGAGATTATTTTAAGAGGGATTCTTTACAAGATCACATCAAAGTTTAAAGCTAAGGGAATGAAAATTTAAAGCACGATTTTGGATGAGGGGGGGGGGAGGCAAAGCAATTCAATCTACGGGAGTTGAAGGGAAAAAAGGGGGGAAAGGTTCGGCAAAGAAGGATTTCACAAGGAGGATCATTTCTGATCATGAAATTACTTCAATAATAATAGCATTTCAGATTTGATATAGCGTATTTGCAAGTTTATTCATTTGAATAATAAATCTAACGTGTAGATCCCATACTGAATTCACAATTACTTCAACTGAGGTTTTAAAACGGTTTTATGTACGGCTTACACGCATATATTCTATTTAAATTTTATAAAAACTTAAATAGACTATGGTTCTTTTTATGAAAGATAAAAAAAAATAAATCTTACGTTACACCAAGCAGACGTAGATCAACATGGGAAACATTTTTTGCTCAAATAGAAAGCATTTACATTTTCAAGTTCAAAACATTACTACACCAAATATTAAACTTATTTTTAGTTAATGGAATAAGACCAATGATTTTGATAAGAAAGTTTACTAAAATTAAAAATTAAAAAAATATATTATCATTATGATCGTTAAAACCATTTCTCTCATCAATATTATAACCATAATGATTGTTCTTATTATTTTTAACATTTTTTTAACATTTTTTATAAAGGAGAAATTCGCTTCGCTCAGCTTAATTCAGTTGTTCTCTTTAAAATGCAGTAATATTTAATATTTATTAATATTAGTTTATTAATATTAACAGTATATAATTGTATAAATATTTAAATGCAACTTTTTCTTATTAGGCTAAGTATGTATTCGCATCATATACACACAATTTTATGAATCCCACATGAAAAAATAACGTAAGGGAAAAAATGCTGACAAATTGAGAACCTCCTCCTTTTTTTTTTTAAGTCTTAACAATCTTGTCACTGAACACTACACTACAGTTAACGAAATTCTAAACATATAAGAAAGAGAAATGTTTTAAATAAATAAAACAATACGAATTTTAAATATTTCTGAAAGTTTTTTTCAGCTTCGCTAAAAATTACTGAATACTAGTTTATCATTAACGTTGTGAACAAAATTGATGAAAAATAAGGGCGCTTTCGTGGTTCACCATGAAAATCAGGGGTTTCTAATTCTTTAGACAAATTTGAATCTCAAAGGTGAAACAATGAAAAGATGCTCATTTTTATAAGAAACAACTGATTGTAAAAGTAATCACAAAAAGTTACTTCGATTCAATAATACAATGCCAAATAAATTTATGACATTTTTAATCATTCACTAACGAAGTAAAACCTGTAAAAATGCACACATAAAGGAATTTATGAAAAAAAAAAATCCGTGATCAAGAACTAAAGAGGGAAAAAAAGACACAAATAAAGAAAAGAGGAAAATGTACGAAAATAACTACCTAATAATTTGAAAACATGTCATTTGAAAAAAAAGCAGAACTCAAGTTAAAAAAAAAAAAAAAATCACGTGTTTTAAGTTAACAATATCTTTTTTAGGCAAAAAAAAAAGGCAAAAAATACGAACTTTTGAAAACTTTCCATTCCCAAAACATTTTTTCAAAATTTAATCACTGAAATGGCTCCTGCCAGAAAGCATCAACATCCCAAAACTTTTGATGCTTTCATCAAATTTATTTAATTCGTTGTGTTTATTTTTTATTGTTATATTACTACATGTGTTTAACTATTTAGTTTCATAGTCAGTAAAAAGTCCATTTTACATTGTTTTTTAATTAAATAAGACTCCTTCCGAGCTTTATTGAAAAAAGCGTATTAATAAGCTGCTTAATTGATATTTTAACACAATAGTTTTACGATTCTGATTCAAAATTTGGCGTCATAGTTTTTAAAAAATTAATATATTTGAAAGCGATAAATGCTCAAAGAACTAAATAATCAGATCTTCTTAAGAAAAGCAACACAGTTTAAGAAAAAAAAATCAAAATAGAGGAAGGAAAAAGAAGAAAAACGTAAGAAATAATTCTTTGTATGAAAAACATTGGTTCATTTAATATGACAATAGTTTTGCCACTTTTTATGCAAGATGATGCTAATTACTTTCACAAAAGCTCGTGCAGTGTTTTTTCACTTACTTATATTAAATGGATTACACTAATGTAATTTAAACCACAAATAGGATATTTTAAATTATTTTTCATTACATTTGCTATATAAAAACATCAATGTTAATAAGAAAGTTGATTGGGAGATTTCATTAAAAGTAGATTCTTTACAAACATCATTTAGATTTCAATTACAAATATTAAAATTAATTGAAAAGAATAATTACCTGCGTTGCTCGCTCGCTGCTGCCGAACCATTTGGAAGAAACTAGTTACTTTTTCTAAGCTAAATCAAACACTTTGTTTTCACCTAAGGCAACAAGAACTCCTAAAGGAAACGGAAAACAACAGATTAGTACCGAAACTGGATACGTATATCACATAGCAATATAAGTGAAATTTTCAAAAAGTGTATACTATTAAATGCCAAGTTAGTTGTTAAAACATATAGATCAGTATTGCTTGAAACTTATGAAAATATAATATAAATGTAGTTGTCTCGACTGTAACCCCCCCCCCCCCCCATGTATTTTCGTATCATGTCCAGTTACAACCAACTCCACAGGAAATTCTCGATTATTTTTCCACTGAATGCATGTAAAAGTACTGTAGTTGAAAATAAAAAACCGATTTCAACTTTTGGAATTACCTCTTTATAGGTTTCAAAATCTTTATTTTTCATTTTGTAAAAAAATTAAGTTATTTATTTAATTTACTTACTTAACAATTAAAGTTTACAGTGTTTATAAAACGTAAAGTTCTAGCAAAAAAAAATCGAAAACAACATTCAAAAAAGAAATTTTTGTAGAGTAAAAGGTTTTTAAAAACAGTGCAAAAAAATGTTGTAATTGTTTAAATAATTAGTTTCTAGTAATAATATTACAATTACGGGTTTGATAATTTAGAAAAATGTTGTTTTACAAATTAATATTTACCTAAAAATTACCTATTTTCTGCAATTAAATCAAAAACATTAAGAGAAAGAAAGAGAGAAATAAAATAATGAATTCATTCACAGTAAAACATTTCTCATTTTCAGATGAATAAAAAATACATTTATTGAATCAATAAATAAAATATAAAAAAAAGAAGAGGCTGATGTCTCACATTCGGTACATAACTGCAATATATTTAATTTATCAAGGTATAAAATAACATTGAGATACATCAAGAAATCTCCGAATACATTAAATGAATAAATCCCGGCACATCACACGGCTATTCATGTTTCGTAGCACCTTTGACCCTGAGCTGTACGAGCTGATCCATCACCATTAAAAAGATGCACCTTTTTAAAGAAGCTCATATCACTGCCAAGATCAGCTCGGAAGCTAGACGGGTAACTTTTCCCCAAAGGGATTTCTCCCTCCATTTGCCTCTTCTTTTTCGCTCTCCCTTCTCCCATCATTTCTCCCTTGTCAAGGATGGGCAGCTAAAGTAGGGTCATCCAACTGACCGGAAAGAGCGACTGCCCTTCTTCGCCGATTGCTCCTGGATTTATTTATTCTTCCAAATTATGATTAATGAAAGTATTAATGACTCGGTAATTTTAGTTGTGACTGCTTTGAGTCAATATTTGAAAAACGGGAAGATTTTTCTCAATTGTTTGGATTGCATACGTCAAGAAATACGATACGTATAGTTTTAACATAACACATTTGCTAAATTTAAGAAAGTGAAGCTATGAAAAGTTCGTTGTATAATGCAGCACACGTTTTTATATTCTCATTTCTTTTTAAAAGGATGGTGGAAAATCTTTTGTTTAACGTTTCAAAACTCATAGATATTTTTATTTCTGTTATTTGTATACATCTATATCAACGTTAAATAGCATGAAAAAAAATGTTAAAAGAAGTTTTTCTACAATAATTCAAAAGCTTCAGATTAGCAAAGAATATCACAAAAATATATACCCGTTTGCAAAATTGCTTTCACAGCCAAACAGGAAAGTAATGAAATATAATCAGCATATGACAAGTAACTGAATTTTAGAAAAAAAAATGTTTTGCTTAACTCTTTCTGTTAGCTAAAGTAACCACTCTTTTTTGAAACAATTGCTGTGCCGATATAAAGAGGATGCTATTTAAAATGGGATCGAATATTTTAGTTAATAATTTCATATTTATGTCAGTGGTCCTTTCTAGCTGAACTTGTCTAAATCAGGCAGTCTCGTTTCTCAATTTTTGTTAGAAAGCCTAGTGAAGAAAAGGAATACTATGACTGTACAGCGAGAGGGCGTGTTAAACCGGCTAGAAATCTTCAACTTTTTGAAAATATTGCAAGTCCTTGATTATTCAATAAATAAATAATAAATAAAAAATAAAATCCGCATTTATTCAATAAATACTCCGATATCGTCCAATCAAAACTATAGTTTTATTGATAAAATTTCCTGAATGGTTTAAATGATTTTTAAAACTTGAAATTTTAAAAAATTGACAAAAACTTACATTTTGGGAAACAATTGGACACGTAAAGGAATATTGTCTAAGTTTAAGGGAGATAGCATGATCGACAGGTTGGTATTTTTCCATTTATTTGAAAAGGTCACAGATCACGTTTTTTTTTTTTTTTTTTTAAACAAATGGTTTGTGGTTACTATGGTTTGAAAGACTAATGAGAAAAATAATATAAATAAACAAATGAATAAAACAAGCTCAACTCCTGCTCAATAGTGTCTCCGTTATCGTGAAATAAAAACTTTGCCTTCGTTGCCAAAACTTACTACCCGGATAAGATTATTTAAAAATTGCAGAATAATTGCTTTTTTTCTTTGGTTGAAAACCCAATTCAAATTTTTAATGTCCCACGCGGTATTTGTATAGTTCGTAATAGTTCACGATCTCAACTAAAGATTTTTATACTAAGACTTGGATGCTCCATTAAAAATGTTTGGCAATAAAAGCAGCAAGAATACATGAGTGCGTAAGAAATAATAGGGTAAAAATCAATCGATATTTTATCACCGAGCCTGCAAGAACAACAGATCCTAGTGTTTCATTGGTAATCAATTAGCTGATTCATCGACTAGCGTAATCAAATTACTAGACATCGATTACCCTTTACAAAGTCTAGCTATGCATGAAGATTAAAGGGGACAAGTTTAGGCAGGAATATACCTTGTTTCTTGCTTTTATGGAGATGTAACAACGCATATAAGGCAAAGGAACATGGAAAAACAACTAGAACACGTTTCACTCTTTGAATTTTCTCTTACTTGAACTGGTTTTAAGTGGAAATATACATGATGATATTTTTGCACTTAGCATATATTCTTTAAAAGCAAAGCAGAAAATTATTTGTCTGGTAATGAAACGGACATGCAAAATAATGGCATTCTAACTGCATGTTGTCGATAATAACTGAAAACCGAAGATATAACTGTATTTGCTGTCTAGTATTTAAAAAATATTTTTCTTTTAACATCCCAATCAAATCGTTAGTCAACTATTCTATTTACTTATGATTATAAAACAAACTCATTATACAGATGGAGCTTTTTTAAAAAATGCTTTTTTTTTCCTCTTTTAGATTAAGAAATGAATGTAACAAATAAGAAAACAATAGTGGAAAAAATATGTGAAAAATATTAAATACATTTTCATTTGGTCAAAAAGTCTACACTTTGGAAGAAAAATAATCTTCAACATTAATCTTCATCTGACTATATTTTAAGTGATTACATAATGCTTGCATATTTTTAAATAATTACAATGTATTTTTTTCATAGTGAAATTTTGTTGTGATTATTTCTACGGATACTCATTACAGGAAATATGAAAAGTCTGCCAGTTGAACGCGTTAAGATAGTGCATTTGTTTGTTTTTGACGAATTCCTTAAAATATTTTCGTAGCAAATTCATCTAATAGTACACAAAAGAAATACTTTTAAATTATTATTATTTCAAAAATTAAAAACTATTTTTATTTAAAATGCAAAAAATGTATTCTGAACCAACACAGAACAATAATTTTGACACGCAAAAACCTAACCAGATTGCAAAAATTATTTTCACAAAAGTATTTTTCTGCTTTATTAAGTATCGTCGCACTTTCCGCGGAATTCAGAAGTATTTTAAAACAATTTAAAGCAATAAAAATCACTATTTTTTGAGAGCACTAATTTTTGAAGTCGAATAATGCGATCTCATTTCAAATTCTCATTTCAAACATGAAACAACAAGAAGCAAGCCAAAGCAGATTTCTTGCGCACATACTAATTAGTCTGACTTGAATAGGTTCAGAAAATAAAACCCAAATCCCAAGACCTAGGAAACTACTTCTGAAATAAATTTCATTGGAATGTTTAATTTCGGTTTAGACCCCTATGTGTCCCCCTCGACACATTCAGTTTACGGAAAGGCGCATCTCATTAAAACCCAACCTATTTAGTCAAAGAATACGCTTCTTTGAAGATCGAAAAGAATGAGATAAAAAAACAATTTTTGTGAACAAAGTCCATGAATAGTAAACAAAGTGAGGACTTAGCGGCGCTGATGAACTTCGGTGAAATTCTAGCCGAAGACAGTCTGAATCTTGGATGCAATTAATTGGCTACTATGGCAAAATACAATAAACAGAGGCCGTTGAGGATCTATCAATTGATTCTGCAAACTTCTTGGTGAGGAAGCAAACAGTGTAAACTCTGAGAAAACGTGAGCGTAACTGGAAAAAGGGAAAAAAAATCTTGCAAATGTTTTCTCAGAATTAGGCTGTTTCGGATATTTTTTAACTTGTTTAAGCGCGATATTTTTTTTTTCCCAAACTGTTTTCCTGAAGAGTCTCATTTAAACGCAGATGTCAACGAATTTCTGCAATTATTAGGCACCATGGTAATATCTTATTTCTTTTCATCCAGTTTAGCGATAGCGTGTAATCTCCATTTCCTTCATTAGGACCCAACAGAAAGGTGTTTTAAAATGCATCGGGGCAAAAAAGTGATTAAAACGCTTAAAATTAAAACATTGAAGTAGACAACGGGGGAAAAAATCACTAAAGAATTTGTACGCGTCGCAAATGAAGAACAGAAAGTGATTTTCATTAAAATAGTTTTAATTAGAATTTTTCGTTAGGGCCTCATGAGGCTGGTCATTAAGATCAAGACGATAGGTCATTCCAGGCCTTGCTTTGGGCAAATTCTTTGATTAAAAAGATCAGAGCGGGAAGTTAAACAAGTCTTGGTGCCATATTATTAAAAAAGAAGAGGAGAAGAAAGAAAGTGATGAAACCAAAAATCATTAAGGACTGCTGACAATTTGGAGCGTGGGTTACTTCCGTTCAAGTTTTAATACGGATTACAGGATACAAAAATCTGTCGCTACAGTTTTTTTGCTGATGACTCTCGAATGTATCACAAGTTGGGTAGATAAACAAAGGGAAAAAAACTCAGAAAAGATTAAACCTTATGTGTCAAGCAACATAATGATTGGATTATTACTCTGATTAACAGCCAATAAATAATTTACAGAATTTGCTGTATAATATGCTAAGATTTTACACAGATTTTATGATGTGAGGTACAAAAAAGATTTGTTTCAGGACCACTGTTTGACACTGAAATTAGGATTTCTTAAATAATGTTAGATAAGACTGACAACTTACAATTCAAATAATTTTAAAATATTTCAGTGACCATAATTAAAGAAAACAATAACTTCGAAAAATATTAAGTGTCAATTATATGCTTTAACTGATCAATAAATAATGCAAAATGCAAGAAGTAACATTTAATTGCTTTTATGTTCTTTTATGCAAGTTCTTTTAAAAAAGTTAAGTTTAGCAAAGATCTGTTTAACATCAATAACAGCATTTCTAAAATATCATTACAAAAAATGATATTAACAACAAGTATTTAAAATGTTTAAAGGATTTCTTTTCGGCACCCGCAATTGGAGGAAAAAAAACCAGCTTTGACAAAGCCTGACAAACGTCAATTAGGGAATATATTTAATAAAATTATAAATGACCGATAACAACATTAACGTTTTCAACGTTATAAAGATTACTTATCGGTAGACAAAAGAAAAAAAAATCTTTGAAAAATAAAACAAGCGTTAATTGTCAAGTAACTTACATTTATTAAAATATTACGGATTCAAAAACCCAGAACTGAAGCGTATTCGGTATTAGAAGAATAATACCGAATATATGTATAGTTAGAACAATATTTTTTTTTTTACGATCACAGATAGCAATATCAGAATTTAAAAAATACTAAGACAAAAACTGCAGTTTTTCTGCAAAAATAGCAATCGCTGTAAACTATAATTTCTGTAAAAAGAAAAACATATATTGAAAAGTATGAAGAACATTTATTTAGACTCATCTTATTTATAAACGAAGGTTACTAAATAGAATACTAGTACTGATTAAATAATGTAGCTTAAAAGTATATAGATTTTTAGGAAAGCTAAGTAGTTTTAACCACAGTTAAACTATTTCATATATTTATTATTTTATACAAATGTAACGAAGTAAAATACAAGACCTAAAAATCATTTAAACTAACACAGAAAATTTAATATTTAAGTAACGTGCTGGTAGACAAGTTTTTCCTGCATAGTTAAATGTTCACTTAAAAATTATGCGTTTTACTCAGATATTATTTATGCAAAAACATCATTAGTTATTGCTGAATAAATAATAAGTCCTGCCTAGTACGCAAGATTAATATACAGAAAAATAAAATTATATACGAATTCAAGTTAATCAAGGGCTTCTCGGAACTAACATTTTTTTACATTTCTAGAAAGTAGCAACATTGTTGGAGCATTATTTGGGTGTCTCTAAAATTATGCAACTTACAAATTTATCAGAGCAAAATTACTACAAAGACTATTTAATAAGCAATACACGCGTCGCTGGACAAGAAATGATGCCAAATTCTTAAGAGTTCTCTCTCAGTCTTATTTTACAACATCTGTGTGATATGACACAAATAGCGAATCTACCCTTATTTTCCTGGCATAATTGCACAAATGTAATAAATTCTTATCCCTTAAATGATTTAAACATTATTGCGCGAAGCATTATACATAAGTAATGCATTTCATACAGAAAGAAAACAAATTTTACATTAGGCTCAATTTTAAACAATTGCACAATCTCGGTTTTTTTTTTTTTTTTTTTTGTCGTATGTCAGCCATGCTAGCAATTTGGGGTGCGTTGCTTCACTTTTCTAACTGTACCGTAATTTGGTGTGAAGTCAGACTTCACAGTTCACGCATGCCAAAGGTACCCGTTTAAAGAGTTAAGAGACATTCACACAAAGGAGAAGGACAAGAGAGAGAAAGCATATCCATGTCCAAGCCGGGACTCGAATCCGGGACCACACCATCCGTGGCAGACTGCTCTGACCACTAGACAAGGTGGCCGGCCGGGTTTTCGGACGTTATTTTATTGTGATAAAATAACACACGCACACATTATGTGTATACATATCATGTCAAACGATTCCCTTCGATTTTTTATTTTTTATTTTTATGACATTGGACCAAACCGTGTATTTCTTTTTTTGTTGTTGTTGTTGTTGTTCAACAAGAAAGGGACATAGAGCTTTGCTAAATATTGCTCATTCGAATCTGATTGCAAATGCAACCCATAAAAGCTTAATTTGCTAATTTCGCAGAAGAAGCTACCCATAAATGGTTTCACACTTTTTCACTATATTTTAGCCCCTCCTCCCTGCCTTTTTTGTCACAAAGTGTCAAACTTCACCTTACCCCTACTCAAGCCTTAGTTTGCATTGGAGCTTACAATAACTGACCCAATTTATTTATTTTTAATTGTGTGTGATTTTTATAATTTCAGACAAACTTCACGATATTTATTATTAAGATTAGCATAAGACACAACATCTAAAATTTTATTGGTGTAATAACTTTATACAACTAGTTGAATAAATTCATTGCATAAAGGATTGCTAATATTGCAATTTAATGGCACCTCAGAAGATAAATTCTGCTATAGTCTTGCAATGTATATGCTAAGAACTGATTTCTAAAAGGAAATATTTTCAATAAAGTTATAAACTATATATGATTAAAAACGTTCTTTTCAAGTTGTGTCATTTGCAAACAATGGATATATTTCTGCTCTAATTCTTGCTTTTAAAAGAGTGTTAAGTAATTACTAATAAAAAACCGTTAAAACTGGATATATGTGAAAATTGGGTTAAATAAAACTTGAACATTTTAAGAGACAAAAATATTGAATAAAATAAGGAATAGTATTATGGCTAAAAGTATGGAAGAAAATAGTTCCCGAAATCGCAGCAAATAGATAACACGCACACAAAAAGTGTAAAATAATAATTACAATGTTTTTTTATTCCTTATTTTTTTTTATTATCAGAAAAATATTTGAAATTATATGTATCGTTTCATTTTGTTTGCAGCAATTCAAAAGAAAGTACTAATCAATTAGCACGCATGGTCCCGATTTTTTACGGAGCAATCTGAATCGAAATCAAACAACGCCTCTTACTAGCAGAAGATCAGAGTAGGTAATGGAAAAGAAAAAAAAACTGAAAGGAAGTTTCTTTCCGTTATTATTATTATTTCCCCTTTTTGTGGCAAGACAGAAATAAATCATGAGGAAAACATCCCACGGCATGTTCCAAGGTGCAACAAGAAGGGGTCGCTGTTCCAAAAGGGCTTGAAGATGATGAAAGTCCACGGGAAAGCGTGTGGCAGTAGAAAGATTTGGAATGGGAGATATTTGTGTCAGGGTTGCAACAGAAAAGAACAGGAAAGGAAAAAGAACACGGAGTGGGTGGGTGGAATGTGAGGGCTGTGCGAGTATCGATTAAGTAATCAAGCGGAGTATTTGGAAGACCTAGGGGTCCTGCCCCAGTTGAAAAGCGAGCAGAAATCAATGGTAGGAAATGACACTGGGGTTTCATCTATATTACCCAAATTCCCCCAGTTCGAAATTGGAAGGGTGCAAAAACGAGTTTGATGACTGTTAAGATCCGAGGATTGAGTTAGAAAAGACTACATTAATTCAAGAGAGCTACACGCACGTTGACACGCACTACCACCAACACCGGAAAGGTTGGCAAAGGGCTTCAATCTTCTAAGCGCGAGGTATTTTTCAACTTCTCCCCCCCCCCCTTACTTTTTAGTTTTCTTTTTTCCACCAGGTTATTTTATCTCGCTCTGGCTCGATGGGAAAAGGTCCCTTTTTCCGAAGTGTGTGTGTGTGTGTGTGGATGGGGAAATCTGTTCAAACTCGATCGTGTTTGCAGCACGAGGCGCACCTGGCGATCGCGTGGAAAAGCGTCGATGATATGGTACTCATCAAGGCGATTCTTTTTCGCATTTTTCTTCTTTCGAGTTTTCTCTGATCCAGGCAGGTCGAGGGGGGGGGGCACCCCTGGCAGGTCGAGATGGGGGGGGGGGTGCACCCACTGCTGGATGTCCATCGCCTTCTTCGGCAGAGGGAGAAAGGATGTAACAAATGGAGCTATTGAGAGTGCCGTTAAAATGTAATCATGTCTCATTACGAGGATGGGTTTAAAGTTGGGGCTGAAGGGCGTATGTCTCGACACGAATTAAGTATGGGATAGAACAAGCACGCAGGAAGAGTTTTCTTTCCGTAAGTTGATCCTGGGGACCAATAAAAAGTAGCAGTTAGGGCTAAATATTGACTACTTTTTAACTTTGCGGTGAAGATTTAAGTCGGAAAAAATAACTAACTATTGTTAGTATTTTTTTAAGAGACAAAAAAACTAAAAGTTAAAAAAAAAATGCAAATATTAAATTACGAATATTCAGTTATGTGATATATTTAAATACATAAAAGTACTAGTCAGGGGAATCATATCTAAATTTATCCAGAAGAAATAATACGGTAAAACTTGAAGATACATACAGAAATTTTTTTTTAAATAAATATTATTGTCTAAAATCTATTCTATGCGTCAAATTAATCAAGCTTCCACTTTGAGGAAAATTTATTTAAAGTTGCTACTTTTTTTTAATTTTATTTATTTATTATTATTATTATTATTTCTTTTGCATTTCAGAAGGCGAAAACAGTAAACTTTTTTCATCTAAAGGAACAAAATCTTACTGAGCGAAATATTGTCAATTTGACCATGATTTCATTTTTCCATTGTTGCCTCTTGAAAGTAATTATTTTTTATATTCGAAAAGTAAAGTTGTTGAGATTAATGCTCAACAGTTAAAACTGCCTTAAAGAAGCTACCACAGCTTAAAAAGTGTAATGGACTCTATCAATTAACAAATTGGATTCTAAATCAACAGGAATTCAACATAACCACCTAAAGAGTTAGGCTATTCTTTGAAAACATGAAACAAAGAGCCTTTTTATTTATTATCTCCGTCATTTAACTATATAAATCACAGATAAAGCTCCAGAATAATGCTTAAGTCTTTTGGATCAATGTTTATACAATGTGTCATCAAAATATGACACATTGTGTGATGGCATGTTTCATACATCATTTCACTAAAATGTTCTTAAACTCCATCGCATGAACTTTTGAGTAAATTCATAAAGTCAAAAAAACAAAATGTAAAACAAATTAAATTGGCAATTTAATACATACAAACTAACGACTTATTAGTAACAAAAAATGAACTATTTCATTAACCTTACTGTCAGTAAACTTGATTTGAACCGGGACCAATACCGTCCCCGAGGCCTTATTGAGCTAAATTCCATCGTCGATAAATACATTAACTGCACAATCATTTATTTAAACCCAAACATAAACACACACCCAAAACACATGTATTTTAATGAAAACCACTGTCCACCACTCTGGCCACACCCCACACCTCTCTGTCAGACCTGTTGCCATTGTAGGTTCAAAAATGATTCCAAATTCCCTGACGAGCGGCCCGAGGCTCCGTTCCGCCAGCAACCTGAGATCCTTACGATAACAATAAATTGTCATAAAATCAATTCATCAGCTGTTTCGCACACTAAGGCAGGAATTCAAGTGAAACACCATTGCAATCGCTACTGGAAGTGAATTTCATTATCACCAACTTAACTTGGCACTGACGTCACTACGGGTGGAGCCAATAAGAGCTCACAAGCAGCCAGCGATCTCCTCTTATTCGCCAAGTAGGCTGTGACGTTTTATCTAGCTCGTTTTTCATAGGCAAACGTCACGCAAACGTCACGCTGACGTCACGATGTGTTTATCAAGAAACGTTCTAATGTAATTCATTTCCAGTATCGCCTGTTTCACTTGAATTCCTGCCTTAACGGGTGAGTTAACCTGCTCTTCTTTTCTCCGTTTATATAACATATATATTTTTGTTAGGATAATTAAATATACCTATATGTATCGATTTAAAATCATTGAATAGTCTAGTTCTGATATAAAATAGAGTAGACGACGGACTGAACGATTCCATTTGTGTTAGGATAGCCGGTTTACTTCAATAATATGTTATACGATGTAATTATTCTATCCCAAGAATAAGTAAACTCTTCCGAGGACAAACGCTTTTTTGTCATACTACAATTTCATTAAAGCGTCATCAATTTTTATATTATTTTGCAAAATTATTAACAGATGTGCAAAAAGGTCTATAAAATTAGCGTAGCCTATTAAAGATTCAAGCAAATTAGAAAATGTTTGTGGCTGTCCTACGAAGTCACACTTCAAAACGGGACCCCCCCCCCTTCTCCTCTCGTTGAGCATTAATAGTTGCAGTAAAGCATGCCACCAAAATTATTGTGCTTAATAAATGCCAGTGATCCTTTTTTCCCCAAAAAAGGCTCCCCCCCCCCCCCAGTGAAAGTTTCACAAAATCTCAAAATATAAGAAAATTCCTTCTTCGGCAATCATTTCGAGGAAAGAAACCACACCAACCCTTCTTGTATCAGTTTCCATTAGTAAACCAATCAGGAAAATTCCTGAAGAAATAAGGCAGCCAACAGCTTCGATCATTACATCACCTGTTTAGCTAGAGAAAAAGAATGGCAAGCACTTCCATTTGCAAATACAGTGCCGGCAAATTAGCTGGCAAAGCATTTTAAATTGGAGTTATCCATTTTAAGTACTCGCCGATGCTGTGATACATGCGTCATCCGGCTAAGCGAGAAAATGAAATAACAGGCATTCTTAACGTAATCATTAGATACCAGGTTTGTCGCTTCTTTTGCCCCCTCCATAGATCATGTACGAGGAGGTACGCACTCAAAAATGGCGATTCTCTTAATCTAGCGTGTCATCTATGGTGTAATAAATTGTCGTCGTGCCGGAAAAAGTGAAATACCTTCAAGAGGAGGTGTCAAGAGGAGAAATCTGTCACAAAAATGGCGACCCCCCGATTGGAAGTTGGAAAAAAAAAAAAAAATCTCGCCGATACACTCTCGTTAAATGTGGTTTGCCTCTTACTTACCTTGCCCATCGCTCAGGTCAGACAACGTGGAATCTCGCTTTATCAAAAGTGAGCTTTGTTTTCCATATTAATCAAAAGGTGGGCTGGCTTTTTCGAGCGTCACCTCCCGAAAGAAAAAGACCAGGTAAAAAGCGGGGAAACGGTGTCACGGCAGCAATGCGAGGAGCGGCGTGTAGAATGATGCCTTTCGCTTTATTCAGATTTGTATATTTAGTTTTGGGATTCTTCTAAATTAAGAGAAAACAGCGCGGCTAGGGCTTCTGGTATTCGGGCGCGATTTCTCAAAATGTCAGCTTCCTGTCCAGGATTAGGCGCCTGCTCCTGAAAGAGGGGAACTTTTTGTCCAGTGTCTTGCCACGGAGATGGATTTACTCATCATCAGTGCGCGCTTGCTTCCCTGAGACCGCATATCTGAAATTTTAATCTTCCTCGCGTTAATCATTTTTTGCAGCGCGCTCAGATTTGGCCCAAGTACACTTACCAAGTAAAAGAATTCCTTAACTATTCCCGCACTTTTCCGCAAATGAATGCGGAGCCTAAAAACAAAGGAGACATTCCTGTTCCTCGGAATAATTACCTTGCGTAGGATAGTATTTAGCACCACTGCCGAAATCTCAAAAATGTTTAATTTGGGGAGCGCAACTACACCCTCCACATGCTACTCGTGACTCTATCGGATTGCTATAGCGTGGCTCGCGAGATGACAACGGCTTTTTTTTTGAACCTCATTACATACTTCGCAAGCAGGAAAATTATCAACGCATTGATTGGCGGGAATCCAATGCTTTTGTAGCGCGGAATTAAACGGGGGATAATAAATAAATATATTTTTGGATCTCGACTGAAGCAATGTTTTATTCTCGATGTTAGTGTCATTAATGACAGTAACAATAGAGTTAAAAGGAGAATGAGGGAAGAAATACAGATGATCGCTAACAAGTGAGCTATACAAATTTGCAATTATTTTATTGTCAAAGAGTCAAGGCCGAAGGATAATGAATGTAATTGTGCCGTTTTAGTAGCAGGGTATAACAAAAACATGTATTAAATCTATTGAGGGGGGGGGGGAAATACTTTTGTTTTTATTTACAAAGCTCGATGCTTTTTAAATGAAACTTCACACGAATTCTGATTTCGAAGAAATAGAGAACTGAAAATATTAAGATGTTCGTTTTTTTTTTCGAAAAGCTTTCCGATTAAATCAATTACATGTTTTATAGTTCTCAATTAAACTGTTTTTTTAAGTAAAATAATTTATTTTTTCTCTTTATTAAAACATGCTGCGCATATAGTTTATACATGAAGCAAGAAAATTTTTCCGCCTTTATAAACCTTGTCTTTCATATTTTCTGTTAAATTTCAAAAGACAAAAACATTTATGCACTCATTTTTTTAAAATCAATAAGCTAAAATATTAAGGCAGAAATAGTATAAAAATATCGTTCTACAACAGTGAACGAGTGCATAATTACGAGTGCATGCTAGACAGAAACAGCGAGCTCATTTTCTAGGCTACAGAAGACCCTTTAGTGTTGTGACATTTAATTTAAGGGCCACGGCTTCCAAGCGACCAGAATGGATTTCTCATGAAAACTGCCAAAACATTTCTCAAGACCTGATATAAAAAATCAATTTTCTTCAGGTACACCCTAAAAAAGTACATTTTTTCTTTTCAATGGCAGTTGTAGTTCGATTTCGCCCAGAAAAAGATCATTTACAAGATTAATTCTGCTACGTGTCAAAGATACGTAAGTTGTTATTGTTATTTATTTATTCAATTATGATTTTGGTTAAAGTTCGTTTGAAATAGTTGTCATAAGAGTGCCTCCTCTCAAAGTTTAGAGACGCTCTTTTTGTGCATGAAAATTAAGACATATTAAAAGTTTTCTTATCTATGCATATTAAGCTCCATTTTTCAACTCACTTTCACATTTCATACGAAAATTATAACAGTATATTACTTAAAAAGCAATTTGGTATTATTATTTTATATATATATATATATATATATATATATATATATATATATATATATATATATAAGATCAAAACGAAATTTTCCCGGGGAAAATAATTTTCTCTCGATTAACATTCACCGTATGTTGAATGCATTTTTTTGAAAAAAAATATATATTTATTAGTTTTAAAGTTCGTATTATATTTTTAATGACATTAAGTTAAAATAATTAATTGAGTAATACGATTCTGTGCATTAGTTTCCACAAGATGTTCGAATTTCAGATAATACATACTCTTCCTGATGGCGCCGGAAAAGAAACTAGAGACATTATGACAACTCAATCACGCAAGCCTTTACATCTAAACAAACTGTACTTTCCCTCACTGAAACGAATTTCAGCATCTAAGTACGCTTTCTGTATAATTAAAGTCTTAGAACTGTCATAACTTTTGTTTTCGTTAACGATACAATATTTTTTTTTCATCCAAAAAGAAATTAACGACCTATAGGAGCATTAAGTTAATGCGAATGTTTTGCTTACACTGAAAGCAACTTCCAGGGATAATATTATCCAAAAACAGACGTTTTTTGACAAGGGCAAAAATCACTTAGCGAGGGAAAATGCATTTTAAGGGAATCCTAAGGCGGCTGAAAATAAATTGATTAACAATGTCCCACGTGGCTTCGTTTTCAGAAAACCTCTATTTAATTGATATTGATGAGATATTTATTGAAATTAACTACAAAATGATAAAATTGCAGACGAGGGCTAATTTAATTGATGTGCTATTCTCGTTGCAAGATGATATATTGTGAAAAACTTCTCATTAGTTAAATTTGACTAATAAAGTAAGTGTTTTATAAAAAAATCTCAAATAATTACTGAAGCTTAAACGACAGTATTAAGACTATATACATTGTATCTATGACTTAATATGACATTCTAAATTACTTAACTTGATGTGTATACGTGACTTGCGTCCATAATCCCTAAATTGATAGAAATAATATATATTAACTCATTTTTGTTCCGTAAAAACAACAGTAATATAGTTCATTAACATTTATCAAAATATTTGTTTTAACATCCAGTCTAAACTTGGTTAGGGTTTCGTTAGCTTTGATTCGTTTTCCGGTAGATTTTCCGCATGTAAATTTGTTTTCCTCCATGTATTTCATCACACAGTAAACTTATTCTCCTTTTTTTTATGTTCCTCACATTTTTTCCCCTTTTAGCAACAGCTATTGCTAAAAGAAGTTATTTTTATTAATATTTTATTAAACTATTCATCTGCCGTATTTAGCTTTTTAAGTCAGCTGATAAGTGTTGAATCGTGCCTGCTAATCATCATTTGCACTTGAATGTCCAAAAACATTAAGCCTAATTTACAATTAAGCATAGATTTATAAGTATTTTACGTTGTTACTAGACAAAAATCAGAAGCGGGAAAATCTAAGAGATTTTCTACAACAAAAACTAAATTAAAATAAAAACTTATTTTAAATAATAAAATTCAAAGGAAACTAATATTCCTGTATCACCTACTGCACTATTTTATTTGCTGAAAAAAGGGCCCGTTCACTTTAAAAGTAAACTAAAATTTCTTGAGTTTTTCAATGATTCTTATTTACGAAAAACCTATTCCTCGTTTTAAAGTGCCGAATTTATGTTCTGCATATCTATTTTTACTAAACAAAAACTGGCGTCCGATATTTGACCGTTCATAACATCTTTAAAAAATATGAATATCACAAACTAAGCATAGGTTTGCCGGCCACCTTGTCTAGTGGTCAGAGGAGTCTGCCATGGATGGTGTGGCCCCGGGTTCGAGTCCCGGCTTGGGCATGGATGTGTTTTCTCTCTCCTGTCCTTGTCCTTTCTGTGTGTGAATGTGTTGTTGCGAAAGGTTGCCTACCCTATAAACGGGTACCTATGGCGTGCGTGTACTGTGGAAGTCGGACTTCACACCAAATTACGGTACAGTTGGAACAGTGAAGCAGCGCACCCCAAATTGCCAGCCTGGCTGGCACACGACAAAAAAAAAAGCATAGGTTTTTTTTTTCTTTTTTCTAATAAAACGCAATTCATTTTTCATAAGCAAACATAAAATTTTCAGTTAACATTTTTACATACATCAAACATTATTGCGGTATTTCAAGAATGATACAATTCCTGATCATCTAGCTTAAATGTTGCTATCTTTAAACGTCGAGACATAAATAGCCAAACAAAAGCCTTCTGAAATAATTTCGAA
Source organism: Uloborus plumipes (assembly GCA_038373865.1). NCBI lineage: Eukaryota > Metazoa > Arthropoda > Arachnida > Araneae > Uloboridae > Uloborus > Uloborus plumipes. The sequence continues at coordinate 117,788 of JAXGGA010001095.1, forward strand.
AATCAGGCAGATTAACGATTGCACAAGAAGCAAGTGTGGGTATTAGCCACCAAACGTCAAATCTCCTTCAAGCCTCAAATCCCAAACAGCTGATTCTGAGCTTTGACGCCACTCAAAGGCGCATTACCAGAGTGGATAGTGTAAAGAACGGTCAGTAGTAAAAGAGCCTCTCGCCAAGAGAAGAATCGTTGGTGTTTGGCAAGCGATATCTCAAATGTCAAGAGTCTCCCAGCAAGTGGGATTACGGAAACCATTCCTATCGAAAAAGACGAGTCAGATACAATCGGAGTGTCTGTTGCCCGCAAAGGAAAGGGTATTAAAGGAAGGCAACCCAGACTTCAATCACTATCACAAACAAAAGCTTCAGGTGATAGCAATCAGTGTGTCTGAAGACAAAAAGTGTTTAGTTAACTCTTTCAGAACTGGCGTCCGGTATACCGGATATTAATTAGGTTTAAACAGTTACTAAATATGTCATAACTGATTAAATTACAGGAATATCTTTTTCTTTTTTTTTTTTAGTTTACTTTTGACATTCCGCTTATTATTATCGAAGCAAAAAAAATCGTTTGGGGATTGGTAGCATTCCCAAATTTGGTTTGTTTTTCAAATCAATTGTCGTCCATATGACAATTTTTCAAATAATAATAATAATAATAATAATAATAATATTTTATTTATTTAAAATGCTTATATTATGTTTTGTGATTGTATGGAAAACATTTTACGATGAACTTCGTGTGATGTTTCATCGTTTTTTAACTGAAATATATATTTCAAAATATATATATCTGAAAAATTGGATTTGTCATAACTCTTTAGTTTTTCACCTGCAAACTTGAAATGTGTTTGTAAAATGCTCTTAGCCATAGTATTATGTCTACTAAACAAAAACACTTTAGGTTAATTATTTCATAATTCCAAGTGAAGGGGTTAAGGAAGGTTGAAAAAGGTTCCCTTTTTAGTTTGAACGTATTTAAAATGTAAAATCAAGAAAAAAAATAATAAGTACAGGTATGGTGTACATATTTTGTGGTTGTTAAAGATAAAAATGGGACCATTTAACGAGAAAATGCACAGTATATGTAAAATGCACAGTAATAAACTGTAAAACCCGCAATTTTAGAGTTCCTTACTGTAAAGCTAGACATTTTACAATTTATTGCAGTAAAATTTTGCTGTATTATACTGTAAAAACAATAGAGTAATACTGGCAGCAGAGGTTCTAGTTTAAAACTGTAACATGCACGGTAACAAACTGTTAAATTAGCCATTTTACTGTTCATATCTGTAAAATTTGCAATATTACGGTTTAGTAATGTAAAAGTAGCAATGTTATAGTTTTGTACTGTAAAATTAGCAATTTTTACAGTTTAGTACAATAAATTAGCTGTATTATACTGTAAGAACAACATTCATGTTTTAGTGTGCCCTTTAAGTAAAATAGTTTTACAGTATTTACATATAAAAAAAATAAATAAAAATGAAGAATCCACGACGCATCTTCTTTGGACAGGATTTTGCTTTTAATATTTATCAATGTATTATTTTATTACATATGACACGAATTAATTTAATTTAAAGTGGAAATTTAATTACTTTCATTAATTTCAGTAAATATTCAGATATTTTACTTGCATAGGCTTTTTTGCCATAGTTTGTTTTCGCCATATTTCGCCAGAAATAACTACACAATATTTTGAAAACTCTTGAAAAACTGTTTAATTAATTATTAATCAATTTCTAATAAAATGTAATTAAAACGAACCGTCTTCCTTCGCTAATCCATATCGTTGAAAACAATAAATACCATTGATTATTTAGTCGCTTCTCCAGGGAGGGAGTCATCAATTGAGTGAAGTTAATGAAGCCAGGAGAAAAAAATATCGCGAAGTTCCAGACAAGCATGTTCTTAGAAACGAAACTGAAAAGCACTTAAAAATTGTTCAACTCTCGCGGGGTGTAGCTTTCGATTTTAGTACATTAAAAGGACCTCCAAGAGATTCATTTAAAGGGGACAGAAAGAAGAAGAAAAAAAAAGTCCACCGTTAAATGCATTCGATGCTTTCCTCTTAACAAAGGAAAAGAGGACCCTCCAAGAAATGGATAATTGTGTTATTGAGCGCGCTTCTTAAGACATTTGAGGCAGAAAAAGTGAAGGACCGCAAATCCTAGAAATTGATATTCAGTCTCGAAAACTCGGAGGACACCCTTGTAGATTCGTGCCATCCCCCAAGACTCATTAGAAGCTTTACGCTGATGGATCATTAATAATGATCCGAGGTCCTACCACCAGAAATCTGACACTTTGAGGTCTAGTAATTTTTCACAGCCGGCAAGAACGTTGCCTCCCAGCCCATCAAAAAGAGATTGCAATTAATACGTATTAAAATCCAGAGAGGAAAGCCCGAAAAGCCGCTTGTGCTTTCAGAACTAGTTTCGAGGAGCGGTTGTGTTATTAACCAGTCACTCGACGCTCAGGTGGGTGGGTGGATGGAGCAGACCAGTTCAGGAAAGAAAAAAATTCGATAGGAATTGAATGAAAACTTAACTTTTGATGCTTATGTTCAATTTTGCATTACTAGAATTCTATTAACGACCTTTTGGTGCTTACGTTCAATTTTGCTTTGTAGGAAGTGAATGAAGCTTATGTAAAATTTTGTATAGTAACAATTAAACATATATTAATTTTGAATGCTTATCTTCAATTTTGCATTGTAGGAATTGAATGAACATTAATCTTTAAAGCCTATGCTCAATTTTGTATGGTAAGAATTAAACGGAAATTTAAGTTTGAATGCTTATGTTCAATTTCGCGTTACTAGAACTCTATTAAGGACCTTTTGGTGCTTTCGTTCAATAAAAACGTATACATATAAGGGAGTGAAAAGCTAAGAGATGTAAGTGGTCGTTTTAAAGTTTTGAGAAAAACGCGTTTTAAATCGAAATCCTAAAACGGCTCAGTGGCGTAGGATTTTTGTATTAATAGAGGGAAGCCCGGCGCAATGCCGGATTTTTGCGCTTTCGGGGGGGGGGGGGGCAGACACGCTTTTCGCCACTTAACACTCAAGATCAATTACAAAGTCATAAATGTTCAAATAAACACTTTTTGTGAATGATATGGAACTTAATATGAACTCAGTTTTAGATGGAATATTAGCTCTGAAATAGGAAATCTCAAACTTTTCTAACGGAAAAAATTCTAAATGTTACCTTTAAGAAATGACTTTTGACGATTTTTGGAGACATTGCGTGAATTTCCTGGGAAAATTAGATCACACATTTGAAAACAGGTTTGAAGGAAAAAATGTGCAACAGAAGGTTGTTGTAAAGATTTTTTTCCGGGGGAGCTGAGCCAGTCTGAAATATTCTAGGGGGAGCCAGAGTTCCCTTAACTCCCCCAGTTCCTACGCCCCTGAATAGGATTTTATTCAAAAAAATCTATATTCAGTATAGCAGCATATACCAGGTACTATATTTTGTCCCAAAAGAAAGGATATGTTCTCCTACCATTTGTACTGGTTATTTCCAAATTTTTAATATTGTTACATACATCCGTTAGATTTTCAGTACTTTATATGATCTATTACTCTATAGTACAGATGTTAAACCTTTCTTTTTTTTCAAAGGTTTTATTTATCAAAGTAAGAAATTGATATTATCTTTCGTAAGAAATCGCATAAATGCAGATACATAAGGATTTTTAAGTCTTATATTTATTTCGCTAATGCTAAAATAAATTTTACACTTTCTAAACATAATAAATCAGTTAATTAGGTTAGCTATTTGACAGAGAAGTTCATCTCTCATATGGACTCATTAAAGGTTGTTTTTCTTCTTAGACTATTTACAACGATGGGGTAGTATGGCTCCCATACATGTTCATATTATATTATAGTTATTAATTTTGAGTGCTGTTACCACATAAGAAACTGGCGCCAAACTTAAAGACACAAAGTTATGAACCGTATATTTTGGCAAACTGATGAAGACTTAGTTGAGCTTAGTGATTTTAAGTATTATCGAGATCAGTTGAAAGAATATGAACAATGGAATAAAACAAATAATGCTATTGCGTTCACAGGTTTTGTTTATTTAACCTGACTCGAAATAACTGATACATATTGAAACAAAATGTTCACGTTTTCAGTATCATACCTGCCAACATGTCTACCTAGAAAATCTTACAATTTTCTCTACGAAACCGTGCAATAAATAGCCTATTTCTTGATGAAAATCAGACATTAAATAAGTTATTGTAATTATATCACTGACACTTTTCAGCAATTATCTTTTATTAGAATTAACATTTTAACTTACATTGTACGGCCAAAACGTACAAGTTGGCAGGTATGCAGTAATGTTCGTTAAGAATTAAGATGTTATGAATATTTTTTATTTCTTACAAAGAAACAAGACAGTATCATTCGACATACTGAAAATAAAAAAAAGTATTTCTAACTGCAACGTAGATAATTATTAAAAAAAAAAAAGCACGAAAGAATAAACTCGACAAATAAAATCTAAGCATTCATAAAGCAAAAGAGTTCTATTCGAAGTAATTTTAATGAGTATTTATCGAGTATTTTCTGTAAAACAACATTTTTTAAACTAATTGGACACGCAAAGAAGTAGAATTGAAAACTAAAAGTTGAATTCAGTTTATAGAACTAAAATATCATATTTATAGTACAAAGAAAAGGTAAACTAAAATATATTTCCCAAGAATTCATTTCCATTAAAGAATGAGTTTGGATTCATAGAATCATCTCACACTTCCCTTAGCAAAGAATAAATATTTTTAAGTATGAAATATTGAAAGCATGTGGATAAATTTTGTCTTCAAATCTAAGTAATTAGTTTTATAACATTTAAAAATACAGTACAAAAGGTGTTTACTTAGACACTTTTGTCAAACCAGGATTTAAATCAAGTGAGAAACTATTTAAATGATGAGACTATAGAGAGCAGGAGTAAAAATTATTTTTTATGTTGGCATAAAAATGCTTTGGCTCCCAAAGTTTATTTTTAAACGATCTGTATAATTTATATTAAAATAGAAAAACTAGCTTTCTAAAAAAAAACTTTAGTTTTCGCAAAACACAAAGTAGTGTGTTAATTGATTAAAGTCATTGATTTTAACCATGATGTAATACGACCATTCCTATATTTTAAGCATGGGCTTTCTTTTTTGTTCTCAATACGACGTACGGGTGATGAAAACACGTGCGCAGCGACGAACGTCATAAAAATTTGCATGAGTGTAGCCATAGCTTAAGATTAATATAAGATCTTAGAAGCAAGACTTTTGAGCCAGGCCATACCTACGGCGGTGATAAGATTCGTTTGACCTTCTTTGCTAGTCAATGCAAGTTTGGTTTCATAAAAGATATGTTATGCACATTCATGCATCACGTGTTTTCCAACTGTAATGTATGTTATTTTTTCTGAAATTGCTACAAACTAAATTGATGTGAATAATTGTCTAATATGTTTTGTTAGCACTCGCGCGTTTTCCGTTCCACTTTCCTTTTGAATGGGATGAAAGTGATGAATGACACGTACGTTGTGGCATGCGGTCGTGAAAAGTCACTCAATTCAACTGGTAAAAAAGGCATGCAGAATCACTGTAAAAAATTAATGTTGTTTTTACAGAATAAAAAAGCTAATTTTATAGTAGCGAACTGCAAAATTGCTATTTTTACTGTTTATTACCGGGCATTTTACAGTTTTGAACTGGAACTTTTGCTGCCAGTATTGCAGTATTGTTTTTACAGTATAATACAGCTAAATTTTACGGCATTAAACTGTAAAATTTCGAACTTTACAGTAAGAAACTGTTAAATTGCTAGTTTTACAGTTTATTATTGATTATTTTATAGTTTTAAATTGGAACCTTGGCTGCCAGTATTATACTGTAAAAACAGTTATTTATTTTTTGCAGTGATCGTATGCCTTTCCTTCAATATCCTTTTCTTCACCTTGAAGAAGAAAAGAGATAGCCCATAAGTGGAGTTATATTATAAGCTACGTTATAAGCACATGTAATAATAATCACAATTTTTGATTTTGAGGTAAAATATCTGATTTAGCTACAGTGAAAAATAACTTTAATAATATGACTCTTGGTAGTAATATCCATGACTCTTTTATAGGCAATGGAACACGTGGATATTGAATGAAGTATTTTCCAACCAAAGGCAGTAATTATGTGCCAGTACTTGGTACCAAGGATTAAGCTTCTATAGCCATAAACGTTAGAATAAGCTGTTTTATAAACATTCCAATGTGTACGAAACGGGGCTCAAACGAAAAAATCGATTCATAGCTGTAAGCAAGATGAGGGAGGCATTTGCAAGCAGTAAACATCTTTTTTAATTACTCTTGAAAGAGGAGAAGGGCTGCGGAGATTGTTTTTGTTTCTATTAAAACCGGACTTGAACCGTAACCGAAAAATACCCCATTTCTTCCCTCAACAAATGACATTTATTTATTGGCTGATAAATATCAGGAGGGCGGGGAGGAAATGGTCCTTAAAAGAGAGAATTTTTCCTATTTGAGAGCAAAACTTGATAGAAAATCCCAAAATCAAATTCGAAATCTATCTTCCCTTAATGAACGTCATTCCTTTTAACATGCCAGAAACTGAACATTAATTACACGTTGAAAGTCCTAATGACGGCGAAAAAAATTCGTTAACAGCAATTAAGTCACTTATTAATTACGTTATGATGAGAAATAAGCTTTCGTTAATCTGCCCCGAAAGCCTCCCAAAAGTAATAAAATTAGCCTAAGTATAACCAAAAGTTAATAGGATTTTTTTCTATCTCTCCGCTATGCTGTCATATGCTGGCTGGAGGATACTGCCCGGTGTTTAGCACCAGCTGATTATAAGAAGTACTGCAGAAAACAGAATAAGGGACAAGAGGGGAAAAAAAGGGTTTTTATTTATTTGCATCACTTCGCAAAATAACACGGATAACCACATGAATATATTTTTTACTGATACTTTTCTAACAATGCTACTTTTTACATCTATTTCAATTAGTTGTAAATACAGCCTACCATAAACTTACGGGGGGAGGGGAGCCTCTACAATCCAGAAATGAATACAGTATTTCAAAAAAGAAAAACTATTTATAACTAATTTAATATATAATGTATATATTATATATATATATATATATATATATATATATATATATATATATATATATATATATATATATATATATATATATATAATTTTCCGACGAGATTGATGGATGTGAAAGAAACTCAGTAATCATTTCCAATATTTTCTTAAAAATAATTAGTTGTTCTTTTTAATAGCATAATACACCAAATCATTAACTTCATAAAATTGAATCCATTTTGGGAAATTATAGTATAATTACATATTATGATAAGCGATAAGTTAAAAATTATTTTTGTTTATGGCGAGATACTTCTTCAAACAATGAAGTGCTTGAGTACAGATGAGAATTTTCACTTGATAACAATTGTTTATGAGCAGTTTACCTTGAAATAACATTGTATTTCGCGATAAGAATACACTCATTTAATGAGGTATATTTTTGGCTTTAAAGGTAATAACCAGTTTGGCTAAGATGGTACTTAAGCTCTAAGCATAATTACATCTTAATACTACAACCAGGCCTTAAAGTTCTTAGCTAGCGAGCTATATACGAGGCGTGTTTTTAAAGTAAGTACTGTTTGGGGATAAATTAAAACACAAGCAAAGATATCTTTATAACTTTTTTTTACATGAAAGCCCATACCTTAAACTACTTTTCTACATTATTGCCACCAATTAGAAAGGCACTTAGCATATCGAACAATCAGCTTTTGAAGTTCCTCTTCAAAGAAATATGCCGTCACTGCATTACGATCATCCTGACATCACCGCTATTGTCGTGGCACTAGATAGCCGCCGAGGTGCTGCTTCAGATGTAAAAACAGGTAGTAGTCACTGGTTGCTCGATCTGGGCTACTTTTGCGCAAAATCTTCATTAATGAAGGAAGGTCGACCACACTTTGTTCCTCGGTGTGCACATTACAGGGGCCATCTTTGAACCCTGAGACTCAAATCCTAACCATTCCATCACTCATTGTGGATTCACCATTCTAGCGATGAATATCGATAGCTTTTGAACCTTTTGCAGTTAAAAAATGAGCTACCGCCAGTACCTCACAGTCGCCGGCACTCTCAGTCGATGGACGTTTTTTTGATTCTGACAGTACTATATGATAAGTGCCTTACATTTAATAGCAGATTATGTAGAAAATTAGTTTAAGGCAGGAGCTTTCATGTAAAAATACAATTGCAAGGATATTTCTGTCTGTTTTTCATTAACATCAAAACGGTACTTACTTTAAAAATACGCCTAGTAGTATTAATTGATGGCTTTATTGATAAAGATCTTTTTTATTGACGCGAGATATTTCAGGAATTATTAATAATATTTGGCAAACGAAATATTCCAATTTTAACGTCAGCAGAATTTTGAATAAGCAATATATATGGTAAAAATCGGAAGGTATGCTATAAGAATGACGTTAAACTAATAGACCTATAATTCTTGCTACGTTTAAATATATTAATCTAGTGAAATTATTAGAAAATTATAGTTGAAGGTAAGCAAAATTTATTTATTTTGAATTTAATACAAGAATTTATTACAAAACAGTCCTTAAAGGCGTCACAGGTGCAAATAGCTTATTGTTGAAATAGTAATTCGATCTGCATAAGAAAAATGTTTTGCTCATTTTCTGACCTGCTAAAAAAGTGTCTTTAAAATATGTGTTTTATTTATGTATTTACTTTTCAATTTTTTTTTTTTTTTTTTGAGCATTTTTTGTAAGCATAACATATTTTCGATTTTTTAAAAATAATAGATTAGACATCATAACAAGGTAATAAAAAAAGAGTTAAAAATATATTTTTTTAGAAGATGAACGATTTACAAAGGTGTTTCAGATCTACTAAATAGCAAACATAGTTTTATCTAAATTATTTCATAATTCGATTATGAGAGGATTAATTAATTTTTCTCGTTAGTGCCCAACAGCGTATGTTCAACCAGTGAATAAATCGATGGTTTTGTACATAGAAATAAAGCTTTGATGCAATTTAAGAAACATCGGCACAGTTCTCGAGAACAATAATACAAAGAGTTTTACAGTCTTAACTGCATCTGTTTTAGCTTTAATTAGTTTTTTTTCTGTAAAAAACAATCATAAACGCTTTATTACGAAATCCCGCCAAGCACCGCCCCATCCTGCTACACACTCGATACTCAATCTGAATGTTCTTAATCTACTAAACACCCAGCATCAAAACTCCATACCCAAAGCTTTGAAAAAAAAAAAAGAAAGGGGTCAAAAAAGGTCACTACTTTCACCTTATTTTTTTTATCTCCCTTTTGTTCCATTCCTCAATTGCGGTGTAAAAACAGAAGGTAAGAAGTAGGTGGAAAAGGGTCTTGGTCCTCATCAATTACGGCGCGCGACCTGTCCGGTGGGGCCACAAATCAAGCTGGGCCCTCAATCACATCAACCCCCCTCCCGCTCGGGTGTGCCCTAGGTTAGAAGAGAGGTGCTTGTTAATTAATGATCGTGCTCTCAGAGTTTAGGGAGACACAGCTTTATCTAACCGGCCGCTTAGACTCTAATGTGCCAAGAATAATAATTCCTGCCGCTGGAGATAACGTCAACACTGTGCCAAGATTCGGATGCTAGGACTTGCTTACTAGCCGGGATTTTTTTCAACTCTTTAATCATTTTCGTTTACCTTTGGCCCTGGCTCGCGTTTCCGTCATACTTTTATCGCACGAACACCTACTAGATGCATTTGGGAACATTTAGCCGCTCACCAAAAACGCAGCTTTTTAGTGTTGGGAACAGTAACCACACCGGGAGAAGGTTTAGGAGTTCGATACTGTTAACCCTTTGACGCAGAATTTTTATCAGCGTTTTGTTCATACTTAGTTAATTATTCTGTATTACTAATTTATGTCAAAATAAGGGTAAAATAATATATGTAGCATTTTAATAATTTTCTGGTTATGAAGTACAGAATAGGACGACGGTGTTCCTTTCTGTGTAATAAGCGAACGTTCTGCGGGATACCGCTGTCCCATTTCTGCTTCAAAGGGTTAATGATTTCTTTTTTTTAAATGGCTAATGAAACTCAAAAGCGATCTTTTAAATGTGAAAATGAAATTTAATACCTTTCGTAAACTATGAAAAATTAAAATATTTTCGAATTTTTATTTTTTAAGTACTACCGGAACAATATGGGCCTTTGAAGTAAAAGATGTTTCCGTCAATTAGATAATATCTTGAGAAATGGAGCGGTTTAGCAGCTGCTTTTGCACAAAACGCGACTACTGTTTCCTTATATGATTACTGTCTATCAACAAATGGTTAAACACATAATTACACTCCCTTTCTTGACTTACACCACTTTTGCTTTCAATGGCTCAATTAATCTGATCTACAATATGTTAAAAAAAGTTTTGACAGAATGAGAGAGATTATCGCACCTATCAGAATATCCAGAAACTTAGGGTCATACCCTCATTTTCATCACTGAGGCTAGAACGCCTATGTTGCAGTTTAAATATTCTTTAACTTAAAGAGCAAAATCACTATCTTTATTTTTTTTAGAAGTTCTCCTTCATTACCCGGTACATTAGTTACATTTCTTATGAACTAAGTAGTAATACAATTTTTACTTCTTCTAGATAAATATTCAATACACAAGTAATCAAGATCTAATGTTGTTTTGTGCCAGCTAGGCTGGTAATTTAAAGTGCGCTGCTTCACGTTCTTAACTGTACCGTAATATCTGTACCTCAGAACCAGACTAACGTAAGTCCATTTTCGTCATTTTTCAGTAGAGGGGAAAAACGATGTGTTCGACAATCGTTCTTCCCCTCTACCGAAAAATGACGAAAATGGACTTACGTTAGTCTGGTTCTGAGGTACAGATATGGCGTGAAGTCCGACTTCCACAAAAATAACATGCCATAAGGACCCGTTTAGTAGACAACCATTCATCCAAAAAAGGGATAATGACAAGAGAGAGAAAATACAACCATGTCCAAGCCGGGTTTCGAATTCGAACCCGCCTCATTGCAGTTGGACCTCTCTGAGCAATAGAACCGCCACCAAAATCTAATTCCAATAAAATACACCAAACATACATTTCAATCGAAAAAAATCGCCTGTTAGAAATATTTTATCCATAAAATTTAAGAAATGCTAAAAATCTATGTAGAATTGGAAAAAAAAAAACCTTAGCAATAAGGATTCTATAAAGAAATTTGCAATAAACTACAAGGTCATCTTTATCTGTATAGTTACTCATATTAAAAACTCATCAAATACTACCGGCTTTTATCATTTAAAAACAAGATTGATCCTCATTTGAATATCATCTTTAACTCACAATTACACAAATGAAAACAATTCATCAAAATTGATAAAGATCGTTGCATACATTAACCAGAAATTGCTTAGCTTAAAGGCATCATTTGCCATTAAAGTCATTTACGAGACACGTCTCATTTTTCATTCAAAGCATCAAACCCTTAGCAAACATGCCAGTGACCCTCGCGAATTTGTTTTCTTTGAATTATAGATTTATGAAGGTCAACAGTTGTTTACTCGTTTTGCCAATGAATAAAGCTTGCATAACACCTACTAGAAATTCTTCTTAGAGGTGAACCTTCTAATGCTGCCATACTTATCTGTGTTTCGCTTCTTCTACCTACTTTTGTTTCTTAATTATTTTTCTGTATTGCACGAAGGATGAGATTACTTAAAGTGTTCAAATTGTTTTGCACATACAAAGCATTAGTTTCTATCATTTTTAGGAAGTTACATGCCACATAAAGGCCCGACTGAAATGTTTACATTCATAATGCCATCATTTAAAAAAAAGTATTGATGAAAAAAGTTTTACCTATGATCTGGCTATATATTACCTTTTTTCTAGCTATACATCTATTCACTATTATCTGGTACATTAGGCATTCTAATAAGACGTGCTGTAATTATCTTCCTCGATAAAAAAAATAGCTCATTTAAAGAAGTAAAAATGAATGTGATTTTAATGAAATATTTAAGTGAAGTATTCGAAATGATGCCTAAATCTAGTAAAAGAAACACTAAAGCTGGAACTACAATGGTTTACGAAATAAAAACGGGAAAATCAACTTTCCCTTTTTAGTCAGAGGAGAATTGTATCTTTCTTAACTGTTCAAATAAACTACACAGAATAAATGATGTTGAAGATCACTATTTTTAACGAAAAAAAAACTCCTACTCTGGTTTATTTTTATTAATTGATTGATCTTGTTTTGAATAACAGATGACAATAATAAAATCTAAAAGTATTTAGTGAAAGTTTATTCGTAAATTATAACTGCAAGGTGTTCAAATTCAAGTTAGCTTATCATAGTTAAGATTTTATAGACTACAACATTATAAATAATTATGAAACTAAGAGAATTTCATATTGGCTGCAAGGATGAAAATCAGTAAAAGATACATAATGCATAGGATCAAAAAGAAAGTCAGCTAATTTTTAAAAAGTTAATTTTAATACCAATAAATGTCAGCTAATTTTTTAAAAGTTAATTTTAATACCAATTAATGTCAGTTAATTTTAACCAAAACTGACTTTTTCGAAACAGCAAATGACCCCTTTAAGTACCCAAAATATCCAAGTTGTTATACAAAAAGTAAGTTTTATTTTTTTCTCTGAAAAATTAAACTATTCAATTGAGAAAATGAGCTGAAGATTATGCGAAATTAATTTTCAAAATAGAGTGCCAATAAAATATTTATCTTAGATCAAAATACTAAATTTAAACATGCATAAAATAATCTGCATAGTTCGAATGAAGAATAAAAGAGCAAAAATGTTGCAAGTAACTAATGTAATTAGCACCTGCAATATTTTCAGTGCACCCACAAACATATTTATACATTTACAAACAATTTTAAGAATCGAAGAAAAAAGATGAAAAGATGAAATACGTTTGAAAACATACTTGCAAACCGACTCATTCATTAAATTTCAAAGTAAACTAACTCAGTCTACTGTAGTGTATTTTTTTTTTCTATTCAAAAATTCTAGCTTAACGAACCGAATCCTTGATAATTCGTAGCGAGCCAAAAAATATCACTTTCACTTTTTTCTTTTATATGAAGTTAACTTGTTCATGTAAATGGAAGGGATAAAAAAGCTCTAATGGTTTTAACAAGAGATAAAACTTAAAATAATGTTAGCAATTAGCTAGAATGGTAGATTTTTGCGAAAATGTCTTTCAGATGTATATGCTAGATGAAATATTGACGCACTCAACCAAGATTTTCCGGAAAGAAAAAAAAATCACTTAAAAGGATGCATTTTATTCGACTTTTTTTTTTTTTCTAGTGCTATGACTTTACAAGTAGCTAAGATATTTGAAATGTTTCAGGCATTAATTGATAATCCGTCAAGAGTTTTACTAGTTTGTGGGAATGGATTATTCATATATTATGAAAATGAATTAAAATTCATCACTTAGAAGTTTTTTGAAAACTTCGTCACTTCTCAACGTTTAGAAAAAACAAAGAGCATCCCGTGCACGCAAATGGATGATGTAAATCTGAAATTAGTGCAATCTAGCCGACTCTGATTTCTAGTCCTTATTAATTTAAAATAACGTCAAGCTATTTCAAGCGTCTGCTAGATTAGTGGACTTATCATTCAAAACGAAAATACTCAATTTTCTTATAATATCTCTAGAGAGGCAAAATTTCTGGAAATTTTGAGGCAGCGGATAAAAACCAGTTTTTGTTTCCATTTTTTACTGGAAAATTAGAAAAATTGGATTTTACCAATTAATGTGCACGTAATAGTCATATTTTCTTAGAAAATATGAAAAATGCGAAGCATTTAAAGATATGTACAATCTTTGCTACCGTTTTTTTTTCTTTCTAATAGGACATATTAAAAAAAATCAGTAACGTAACTTTTGTTCAAAACAACAAAAATCATCAAAATTAGTTAAATCATCAATCAACCATTTATTTTGGGTAGATGTGCTTTTCGTAAATTGTTAAATAAAATGTTTGGCAAAGAAGGCAAAGAATAAAAAAAATTATTCTTAATAGAAAGAATTTACATAAGCTGTCATTTAAAAAAATATATTACACATTAAAAAAAATTTATACATCGGTGCACATTAGGGTGGTCATAATTGATACGAAAAAAAATAAAGTTATCTTGGTTCCACATTAGTACCCATTTTCAACTGAGCAATTAAATTAACAGCACGAAACAAAATTTAGACGAATTGGAGTATGTTTAAGGGTTGTGACAAATTTAAAGTTAAAAAACTTTTATTGCTCATTTGTAGAAGTTCACTATTTAAAGATCACTTAAAAACAAATCAATTAACTACTAAAATTTACTGAAATTATTAAAAGACGTCTTGAGAACCGTTTTCTATCAGTCCACTCTGAAAAGTTGTCAACGACAAAGAATTTGACGCTGATGGCCAATGATATAAACAAATGTTATTAAATAAGAAACTGTGATTTGTAAAACTAGCAAATCGGAAACTGATACGATGTTTGTAAACCAAAAATATTTTTCCGCAATGTTTTTATGATAATTATGTGATCAGTCATTTTTTTTTCAGTAAAATATTGGTGTTTTTATAACAACTTTCTCTCTCCGTGGTAAATCAGTGTCTTCTTTGCGACATCTAAATATTGACTAATTCATTTCATTTTTCTCACTTAATTCTGTAATACCAAACTTATTTTTTACCAATCACAAAAATAAATACTTAGTTATAAATCGGTGGACTAAAAATAAAACTAATGCGCTATTTCACCTCATAAAATAAGGTTAAAAACTACGGTGTCTTTCCTCAATCTGCATCGTATAATAATAATAATTAAAAAACATTAATTATATTGCACGTAATAATACGGAATATACCGATTCGAATATATTACCTATTTCATAATCTCATTGTTTTCATAAGCAGCCTATTCTATTATTAATATTGAAACATCTCCCATGCTATCAATTAAGTCTGTTATTTTCCGATGAAGAGCTTAAAAATATTACCTGGGACACTACATAATTATTTGCCACGCCTCTGAATACCCCACTGTGTTATAGCTACAAAGCAACGTCACCATAACGGCAAAAACAATGCCGAAAAAAGAGCTTAAAAAAATTATTCTTCCCATCAGCTTGCGTTTAGGGTACGGAGATGAGCTTTTATTGATTCATATTCTTTCGTTTTTTTCTTCAACCCCTTATGGTAAGCGGCTTATCTTCTAATACATCCGACAAAAGAGGCAACAAAATTCTATTATGCACGCATCAAGCTGTTGAAGAGTATAGGTTGCACATTTAGTCATACTTATCTTCGCCCCCTACCCTCGCGACTCTCTAGGCTGAAAAAAAAAAAAAAAGGGGGCAGTGTGGACAAGTTGAAAAAAAAAGGCAAAGGAAGTGAGAAGAGACTTTGGACGTGTAAAAATCAGGATGTGCGAAAAAAAAGTTAGCTTTTTAGCGTGACGTCACAGTTTTAAAACTCATTTTTTAAAGGATGCCTTTATATGTTAACGAAAACAATGCCATATTTTAGACGAAGTTTTCGGAGTTTTTCGCAATAATTAGGAAGTGCTTTTGTTTCTTGACTTTTATGCGGCAGCCCTGAACTTTTTAATGAGCTTCAACGTGTTTTATGCACTTTTTAACATGCTTGTTATTTATTAGTTGGTGTATTAGCGGCACCGACAGGATTTTATTTCTCTTTGAAAAATTTTACTTTTACTTACGCCTGGTAACATGCCGTTACAAATAGGCTGAATATAAAGTATATGACGGCTTAGATACTTTGTTCATTGAATGTCTCATAGCAGTAAAAAGAGTATGTTATTTTTAAATACATGCTATTATGAACTTTATGTAACAATAAACAACATTTATTTCCTGTTTTCAAGTTCTTCGCATTCTTTCATTTTTTAATTCAAAATTTTAAAATCAAGGAAATAAAAATAAGACATGAACTATAACAACTTAAACAACTAATTTTAATATATACTCAGTTCTAAGTGCAAATTTGTGCCTAATACAATATATTTCATAATTTACGTGTATTGTATTTTCGTATTTACGTGCTTCGTATTTACGTGTTCATTGAACAATTTCCAACTGCAGGTTAATGAGCAATTAATTTTCTGATTGGACGAGACTTTTTAAAAATCCTATCATGCAAGTAAGAACAAAAGCACTAATTAGCAAAATCTAAAAATCATTGGAAAAAAAGAAAATAAACAAAATTTTTTTTAATAATAAAAAAAACTTTTTAGTTTCTTTTTTAAAAAGAAAACAAAGGGAAAATTGATTAATATTCAATCGTCATGCACAAATAATAAACCGCCAAAGAAAGTTCGTCGCGCACATATAGCGAATTATGTTACGTGTTCACCAACTTGCCGATGATCATCACTTTGGAGAAGCAGGGGATGATGACCCGATGCTGATATCTGCACCCTTCCTGACTCAGCTTTACACTGCTCCCAAAAAAGAAATAAAAAAATTAAAAAAATTCTTCCACAGTCTATTTTTCAGAACTTCTCTTTCAACAATGGGGGGTCAGTTTTACTTCATAAGTGAATTGTACTCCCGAAGCCGTACTTTGAAGACACTTCGGGATTTTTGATCACGTAGGTTGTACTTTTTTTTTATTACTTTTCAGGTTAAGTTTTTTCTCCTAAATAAAATTGAAGAGTTTGAGTGAAGTTTTGTTGTTTGCCTCAGTGTTCATATTTTTGATCAATTTTCAGCACACTGGGTGAAAGTTATGGACGTGCGGGCCGGCAGAATCAATGCGAGGGTTTATTTTTTTAAAGAACTTTCTCGAAGTGATACATAAGTAATAAATGTTTTATCTAGCAGTGTAGTTCAATATCCGCCACAACAGATATAAATAATATTACCAAAGAGTACGAGCACATATAATCTATTGTGTGGATTTAAGAAAATAGCAAATGGAATTGTCCGAATTTAATTTACGGTTTGCATATAAGAAAAGAAAGCAAATAAGGCACTTTAATGACTATTTACGAAGCTCTAGATTGATATATTTCGGTTTGTAATTTTATTAACTACACTTAACTGCTATTTAAAACTGTTTTAAATCATTTCTACATCTTTAAGTTTTTCGTGTTATGTGCGATATAAATTTTCCTATTATGTATTGATTGATTAAAATAATTTCATATATTTATAATAACTAATCATACTATATTCGCAAACAAGCCAAGCGCTTTCGGGATATATAAAATGAAGTGTTCTACTTTTTATTTCGTAAATACCTGCATTTTCCAAGACACAAAATCGGTGAGAATAATAACTCTGCGCATTTTTAATGGACCAAAGCTAAAGCATTTCGGTGTACACTTTGTTATGAATACGTTTTAGGAGAATAGTTTTGCAAGTTTTTTTTTTTTTTTGAACCGAAAGCAATTAGGAATAAGGACCTAAACGCAATTCCCTCCTGCAGATTTGAAAAAAATTCATTTTCATTAAAATTTTCAATTCATAGTCATTGACGCGGATTATAAAGCAAGCTAGCTCTAGGTAACAAACTGCGACTTATGCTTTGTGTCAAACGTAATCAATTACAAACGATGCCTCTCGACATCACAGCGCAGAGAAGTGACAAGTATCAAGAGTTATGAAACTTGGCCACATAGGTTGGACTCGTCGAGCAACGTATTGTGCAATGTGCTTTTGCAGTCATGACGTCAGGGTCATGACAAAGGTAGGAAGATTTTTCGTTCTCGCGCGTAAAACGGAGGTTCTCATTTCGATTGAGACCTTCAAACGGTATTTCCGTAGGGCTCTTTGTCTCTCCTTCCCACTTGCCTGACTTATCTGATTTTTTTTTCCTCTACTTTTACATTAATTTCTTTAGGAAAAAAAATGCAGAGCTTACGTTTGGAGCTGACTTATTCTTCAGTTGTTATGTTGAAAATTAGGCCCTTTCTTTGCTTCGTTGTTAGGATCGATTACTTCTGGGGGGGGGGGGGAGAGAGTCAAATATTTTGGTAACAAAAAGTAAGGACAACAAAATGTTGCACTTTGAAAATCTAATATTGTAGGCACTTGTTTTGGAGTTACACAATGCCTTGTATGTCTCTACGTAATCTTTATTTTTCAGTTGTTATTATCGTTTTACTTTTTTGCTTCCAGATAAGTAAATAAAAATTTAAGGCTGAGACTCTAGTTTTCAGTTATTATTTAGAATAAATTAAATGATATCAAATTATGGTTTCCTATTTACTTCAGAGTTAAAACAATCGATTACGTTTGGAAGAATTCGTCCATTTTAATTATTTTTAAGTGAACGAACAATTGTGTAGCAATTTTATACGTACCTTGCACACGTATCTAGTTTCATTAAGAACAAAAATAATAAAATTTAAAATAAAAATTAAAAATCACTAAATGCCCCCAACACACACGCGATATTAAAGCTCTGGCATAAAATTCATACTCTGGCATAGAAAATAGGAAAACACAGATAGTCAAAGAGCAGCGCTATGCACAGAAAAAATTGTATTTAAAATTAACTTATCGTCGTATGTTCCATGGACGTAGTAGTTAGAATTTCATTTTAGGGGAAGTGTGCGAAAGTTATTCCCTCCACCATACACCCATCCCAGCGATAACCTAAATCGTGCATGAAGAAATTTGCATGACGTTTCTTAAATCTCCCCCGGGAAATTTATTTTTTTATTTTTAAAAACAATCTTTTCTCATGTATAATTAATCTGTCAATTCATAGATTGATCGATTTTTTAAGCAATGTTTTTTTGCCGCGGAGCAGGAGACCCTCAAACACCGGACAATCACGAGACTCTTCATACTACACGGAAAACACACCAACCGGATAATCCAAACACGAAATACCGAAAGTCAGTCCCATTCCTCATCATTCAGCTTTTTACGCTTCCGCAACGCCTGCGTCCTCTTTAAACTTCAAATCATTTGGCGACACTATTAGAGGATTTGATGGACAAGAAGCGGCAACCCTTTTATTTATTTTTTTTTCTTTTTCAGTTTCTAAATGGTGGCGCTGCTGGCCTTGAAGGATCCATGGCATGCTGTGCTTGATGGCCATCCCTCGCATTTCCTGCACAACTCGCACTTTTTGGCCTTGGCCAAGAGCATTCAGGAAACTCTTCAGTGATAGACTTGTTGAGATACCACCGAAGAGAACACACCACTTGTTTATCACGTCCTGTATTAGACGGGTTCGGAAATAATCCCGATTCACAAAGCTGGTGGAAGAGAAGTAACAACTGCGCTTTTCATTTTTTTCGCATTGGCCCGTCAAATAAGCAAATGAAAGATCCCTTTTAAGTATAACAGAACTAAGATGAACTTTAAATTATACAACAAAACGCTTAATGATCTTTTTTTAAGATGAAAAATCCTCAAAACATTGACAAAAAGGTTATTTGCAGAACTGCCTTTTCGGCCATAAGAAAAAAAAAAGGGCGCTAATTTTAGTCAATTTTAAGAACATTAGTTAATTTTTAACTGCAGCACAGTACTTCTACAATTTTACTGAAATAATACTGAGTAATTTGCAGCTATTCAAAAAATATAGCTTTTTATCACGACTTTTTTAATAATTAAATAACGTGATTTTTTTCGCTCGTTTTGAAATTGGAAGTAATATTCATTTAAAATAAAATAAATAATGCAGCTGTTAAAGTTACTGGATTATCCAGCACAGCCAAATCTTACCTTTGGTGGTCAACAGTTTTTACATGTACATTAATTGCCAAATTAGGACAGACATTATGGCAACAAACCAATTTTATTTCTCAGCACGATGCAAATGAACATTATGATCAAGTTTAGGGCAAATGAAGGCATATCAATATTCAGAATAACATTAAAAATACTTTCCCAAATCCATAATCCTATTGTAACAATGTTTATTGAAAACAGGATCTTTCCCTGATTTCAATATAACTCACATTTATTTCAGGCATTTGCGAAAATCCAATCGCGAGCATAAACAATTATTAAAATGTGTCCAAAAAGGTATGCATAATTCTTCATACGCATTTAAACGGCACATAGCCGAAGGTCTCCAAAGTATAATTATCACAAAGAATCCAAAGATTCTTTGTTTAAAACGAAGTAAAATGCTCCACACAAGTTCACTGAAGCTGAGAAAAGGTTCAAAAAATTCCCCGTCACTTATTACAACAAACTAATACACGCGAGTTAAAAAAGCAACACATTTTCTACTGCACTGAGTTTGGTGAGAAAAACCGTAATCATTCACCTGTTTAAACCATCTCTTCCTTTAATCGACATGAAAGTTGCATATTAATCGGCATACTTTGAATACCAGGAATCTGCCCAGATTATTTTTAGACTGCGAAATCCCCGACAAACCATCGTCTCATTTAACTCTTGCAACGAAACCCATTCCCACTACCCGCGTGCCTCCAAGCTAAGAGGGGTTGCTTTGATGCAACAACTAATACGTAGTGAATTATTCGAGAAAAAAAAGAAAAAATATTCGTGACGGGAGTAAATACCATCGCGCTTTTAGGCAGAAAACCTACTCCATCCATTCCAATCCACCCCCCATTTGCCTTAGCAACGAAAGCGAACGCAAACACTGCTTTACTTTTCCGAAACGTGGGCTCGTTTTTGTTTAGGATGACTCGCTTAATTGCAAAGCAGACTTCGTTTTGCTTTTCGCCTTTTCTTGCGTCGGTCCTTCTATGATATATCAAAACTTAAAAGTTTAATAACCGACCCCTCCTCTCCTCCCTCCCCGACGGAGCTTTTTCCTATGCTTCGAACTTCTTAATTCCAAATGCGATAGATGCCAGGCATTCTAGAACACGAACCCCCTAATGCAGAATTTTTAATTACTGGCGTCGTTACGGGGAAGCGCTAATACGGGGAGTATGAGAGAAGGGCAGAGCTGGTGATTGCATGCATTAAGCTCGAGTAAAATAGAAGAAGCTTTGTGGGAGGGGGGAATGGTAAAAGCCGAAGGGGGGATCTGCTGCAAGAAAAGACTCTGCCACCACTTAGTTTGTTCTTCATCAAGCTTCCTGCCATCAATGACCTCGGAGTCTTACTGTCAATGAGGATAAAAATTATTCGAATGTCGGATTCGTTTCAGACTGGGAAAGAAAGCAAAAGTTCCAGAAAAATGTTCCATAAGGTTTATTTTATAGAGCTTTGACGTTGACCACATTCGATAATCATCGAAAGAACATTTTCTGAAATAATCGCAATTTAATCTTTTTTATATACCAGGATTTTTTGTAACACGTTTTTTAAAGCTCATACACTTATCTTCCGACAAACGCTTCTGTCAGGTGACTATACATCTAAAAGCTCATATATACCTGTATTGAAAAAGGAGTTCCTTAAAACCACGAAACACATGTCTGATCTTTTGCTAATTTGTGCATTTTTTTACCTGCAAAAACTAGAGAACCTTTTTGTCAATGGTGAAATGAATTGACTTTCAGGGATGTTAACCGCACTCGATGACTTACGTTCCTAAAAGCTCTCTACTTCTTGGATAACCTGAAGGAGTGGGCAATTTGTTCGACAGTTAAGGTAATCCGCCTCAAAATTGCAGTTTTGTTTTTCCATAATAAATAATTTATCTCGTATTTGTAGGTAATGATGTACTTTGCACAACCTATCTGGACCCACGTTGAGAAAGGTAGGTGTTATTTTTTGTTCATCATTATCAAAGCATGTTTTAAAAATACTTCTTAGGAGGGGCGTGGTACCCCGACCTACCTTATCTTGCTTGAAAAAAATCTGGTGGTAACATATATTCTTAAGTCCTCCAGTAAGAACTAGTTCAGTAAAATATTCTTATCTCAAGAACAAGTAAAATCAAGCCACATTTACAAAATAAAAAAGTAACACTTCACGTTAATCAAGCATATCTAAATAATACAAATATGGCGCAAAAACAACATTGTTTGACGAGACCATAATTGAGAAAAATCCCATAAATGTGTCGAGCACATGAGCTCTTGCGCATTTCATTTCGTTTCACAGTTTAGATAAAAGTTTATTAGATTGGCAGTTCCTGTGTCATTACATGCATTAAGATATGCCGAAAGAAGTCTTATTGCGATGCATTTAATCATGAAAGCTCAAGTCAGACTTGAGCCAGTCGACAACCAGCTGTAAGCATCCATCGACAACTGAGTACCACATGTTCGTGGCTTTATCAGTTGCCTAACGCAGACAGCTCACCCGATATATGGACAATGACCTTAGCTGTGATAGAGGTTTTATCAGTGCAAAATGATCCTGTTTTACTTTGAACGTTAAAAACTGCGAGGAAAAAAAATCACACTTTCGTCCCACGAGAAGGCGGCTGTAATTGATGGTAACACCCCCGCAAAAGAGGACCAAAACACATTTGTTACTTGAAACAAGGTGGTCTTAAGATTAATGTCTGTCAGTGGACTAATGAAGACGAGGAAAATGTGAACTTTGAAAGGATACTTATGAGTCTCAATCATTTTTTTTTTCGTTTGAATTATTATTAAAAACCCCAGAGTGTGGTGCTCGAAAATGTATAATTATTTCCAAGGCTACAATTACATGAGGTCAAGAGTACAACTCAATTAGCGATCTTTGATTGACCTCTTACTGGGGTACTCACGAGGGGGTCCATAACGCACACTGTGCCACTGAAATTTGGGAGGAGGATTGAGAGGGTTTTTGACATAATTTTGGGGGACTCTTGTTCTGAAAGGGTTGCGCAATCACCCCTTAGGGGAGGCACCCCTACCGTTTTTGCATAAAAATCTTAAATTTCACTGTCATAATACAGAGACGTTCATTTAATAATATATTCCTTCTAGATTTTCTTGCAGTGTCATTTTTTTAAAGCATATTAAAATAAAAATTCTTCATTTTTGGACATTTGCGTTTATGTTTTATAGGAATATTAAGAGCTTCTAAAGCAAATTCAATACAAAATAAGACACACCAATAAAAATGTTTCTAATTTTACTTTTTTATGAGTGATCTTGAATAAATTCACTTATGTGCCATGATACTCGCAAATTGAGAAAAAGATACATTGAAACCGATTTAAAAAAAAACACTTACACGGTTTCTCGCATCTTTACATTTTGAGCATCACCGAGTGCACTTAACTATCTCTAACTCCACTATTATCTTTATTAGCGGATATTAGGAGTCCAACTTCTTGGTTCGTTTCTCTTCAAGAAAAAGGGGGAGGATCAGTTTCTTGAGGTGTCAAGCTAGGCAGGTGTCGCTACGGTCCACTGGCACGATGTGTACGCAATGATGGTACTTACCGTCACGGTAACCTAACCTTGGCAAGTCATGCATACCTGATTTGGGGGTCTCTATTTCAGCATGGTCCAGTTGATTGTTTGAAATTGCTACCTAGAGTCCAGCACTTGTTGCGCACTCATCCGAGCACGCTGCAAACGCAACCCCTCCCAGTCGCCTGATCATTTTCCCTCCAATGAACATCTCATCTTCGCAACATTTCCAAATTAAGGACAATATTTTATTTAAGATGAGCATCTACTATTCATTTTTTTCTCGCATGACAAAGTAAAAAAAAAACTTTTCAAAAGGTATTCTGTTTGGGTTAAAGAACAACGGCCGTTGCTTCAAAGAACAAGTAGATACATTTTGGCTGGAGACATAGGTTTTTTTAGAGCTTAGATTTATTTTTCTTCAAACACTTGGTCAAATTTTTATGGTTATGATTTCCAATCTTGCATGGATTTGAAAAATATTTTATTCAAGCTCACGATGCATGCATGTTGGGAAAAAAATGGAAGGAAAACAGAAAACAAGTCGCAACTTTACTTAACTAATAACTACATATATTAAACTGAAAATTTTCAATACTATTGCACAAAGTAACAATTTTTTTTTTCTTTTGTGAAACAGAAGCTCTAAACATGAAATAAATTTTTAAAAAACCATAAATATTTTAAAATGTATCTTTATTTATTTATTTATTTATTTATTTATTTATTTTTTTCGAATTTCAATTTTGAACATCACATTTACGAAGTAGCTCATATGGTATCAAAGCATAAGCATGGTTTCTTGGTTTCTTTCAGTATTGAAAAAAAATTAAATGAATAAAGAAAAGGAAAACAAAAAAAAAAAAAAAACTTTTGAATGAGAAAATAAGTAGGAACTCACTAAAGATGAATAACTGCAAGGGCATGCAGAATTCCCCCTCCCCCCAGGTAGGAGTGTTATTTTGCTGTGTGGTACCTGTATATACAGAGGCTCCCCAATGCAAGGATGTCAGTCCAAAACATTTGCTGACAATTCAGCATAATTTGGAGGCAACATTGCCACATAGTTTTTATTATTATTTTTTTTAATTTAAAATTGTTTTTTAATGACGCCTAAAGTGGTACTTTAATACCAGCATAGCAGCTAATATATACAAGTATAAGATTAATCAATGCCTAACTAACTCTTAATACTTCTTTCCGTTTTTGTTTTTTCTCCTTTCAATTGAAGCAAATTGTATTTACTGTTGCAATGGTCCTAGGAGATAGCGTAGCCTCTTTCTGTGCCATTTCTTTTGTATAAAATATAATTAGAGAGCAAATCTTTATCTCCGGGTATTGAAGCGATTAGAAGAGTTTCCGAAAATCTCGGCAAATGCATTAGTTGCGATCATAATTTAGAATTAGTCCACAAATCGAAGTGGCTTATCGTGGAACGGGTCGACAGTACTATCGAGAGCTGGCCAAAAATTTCATTAAATGAAGAAAAGACCACAACCAGATGTTTCTAATTAAGTTCTTAAACTTCATAGCTGCAGAGATACTTCTCATTTTCTTAGAGGAGGAAATAAAGTTTTAACATTGAAAGAGAGACGATAAAAAAGAAGATAAAATAAGAAGTAAAGTAAAAAAAAAAAGGCAGGGTGCTTCATCGATTTGTCACTTACATTGGTATTATGATAGTTCCGGAGCTTTTGAAAAGGCTTGATGAAGCTGAGATTATGAGAGAGGGCTTCTTCAGAAGCTTCTTTCTCCGCGGAGGCATTGGAAAAGACGACTTCGCCATAGAAGAGATTTAGCTTTTAAGCTCTTTCGGAAATTAATTCTGAATGCTTCGCAGCCTGGATTTCGGAACATATTCCAAATTGCATAACTCAGTTAACTCACTTTAAATATGGCCTCGGCAATCGATTCGCCTTCTAATTCCAACTTTTTCTTTTCGCAGAACCTTTCAAAATTAATACCCGGCTCACCCCCCCCCCCTCTCGCAAACTATTTAGAAGTGAAATCGTGTTTAATCAAATATTCAAAAGTAATGACGGCGGAGAAAGAAATTGCTTTTCCAAGGTGACGACCCTCTGCAAGTAAATACTTCAAAATGACAAGATTTTAGATCGCGGCAGAAGTTCACTTTTTCGCTGTGCCAGAACTTTTCGACTTTTAATAACTTTTTAAGTCACTTTTTTTTTTGTTTCTTTGCTTTTCAAGCATGGCCAATTACAAGTTATTACTTTGCTTACATCAATAGATTTGCAGATTTACGTAGTTTTAAAGACGAGTCTTTGCGTTTCTCAGGGGAAAAAATCAAAAGTAAAATCACTCGATAAGTAGCTGAGAAAGTTGCCAGGCAATCCCCATTAGGAATAAAAATAGAAACAAAGATTCAAGAGGGTTAAATGGAGGATATTAACTTATTCAATAAACATATATATCCTATATTTATGAACAACAAAACCTTTCGAGACGACATCTAAGTGTTTCAATGAAAAAGTAGCTGTCTTGTGTGATATAGGGGTCTGGAGCTTAAAACAAATGACACAATGCGAATTATAAATATTTAAAATGTACGTATAATTCATTTTGGGTTCTCAAGTTTTGTATTATTGTTTCTAATTAGAAGAAAACACAAAATAGTACTCAGATTGTAATAAATTATAATAATATTTAATACAAATAAAATTGAAACACAGGTTGAATATAATATAATCAACTAACCACAATGTACAGTGCTTAAATGGATCAAGTAAAAGAGACGGTCTGCTTTCGTACTTTAGGTCTCAAAATGGTTTATTTTGCATTTTCTTGCGTACCTAATCAAATAAAGTCTATGTAACAAATTTAATAAATGGTTTATCAAAAACTCTGATTACTTTGAGTGGGGTTCCGTCAAATAGAAGATGCCGAAAAAAGTACTTAATTATTATTTTTGTTTATCTGTTCAATATGTTGACTGCTCAAGTACAAAATACTTCGCAGCATGTCATTTTAGCTGACAGAATCGACTTTGAGTTATCTCATAAATGATACGTTTGCAGTTTTCGTACAGATTTAAATCTATGCCTAGTACACTGGTATTACTTTTGGTATTTGGCTTCTAGGGAGGTGGCAGTAAATCAAAACTGGCTTACAGGAACACTTTTTCAACCCCGCTTATATGCTACAAATTATCTCGTAAATAGACAGTCAACGTGCTGTTACATTTGAATAATTCAAAAATGTCATCAGTATCAGTACTGCTTACAATTTCGTTCTGTACAACTTACTAGTCATCTTTTTGAATTCACCACAAAGGGGGAATCAAATCAATGAAAATTTGACATTGAACCGTAATGTGTTTTTTACTGGCTCCAAAAAAAAAAAAAACCTGGAATAAAAACACTTTTTTCCTTTAATTTTTACGAAGGAAAAAAAAAACCTTACAAAGCCAAAATAAATATATGATTTTAATAAAAAATCGAGGTGAAAGATTAACTGAATTGATAACTGTTTGTTTTGAATGACCTTCAAAATAGTTTGTCTCCAAGAGAACGTATAATCGCGTTTATTTCAAGAGGCAATTGCGTAATTTTAATTATCATGTTATCGCGTTTGTCTATTTATGAAAATGATAACGAGTTCTTTAGATTTTCGGCGAAATACATGTTTTTTTCATTTGTTTGTTGGCGTATCTTTTGAAATAAAAGTAAAGCCAGACATAAATCCAAAGGAAAAATTTAATTGCTATAGTGATGATTGCACAGATAGAAAAGTTCCCTGAAATTTGGATTGTAAATATTATTTTTTAAGGAATAGTTTCGCTTTCTGAGAAATTAATGTCTACAAAAATAAAGTATTATTTATTAAAATAAAAAATATGCAGAAGAGCAAATAATATGCAGAAGAAACTAAAGAAGAGCTCTTCTTATACATACATAGTTTTGAGTTACTTTTAATTCTTGAAAAGTTCTAGAGTTCGGAAAAACACAAGCATTAGTTAAAAAAAATGCATGTACATGCTCTGATAATATGCCAACATCAACGGTGCACATGATTAGACCGAGTGAAAAGTACTTAGATTTCAAATAAGAATAGGAAAAACAAAATATTAATTATAAATAAAAAAATCATGGGCTTGAGTTAATAAAACACATATATATATAGGCTGTCATGCGCCTATGGAAGATAAAATTAAAAGCACAAACATTAAAATTATTTGAAATATAATTGCTACTTTCTCACAAAAAAAAACGAAAATAAAATTTAATAAAAATAAAAACCCATGCACAAAAAATAAGACATATCAATGCTGTGTGTATATAGTGATAGAAGTAAGTGCGAAAACATTAAATAGTCTGAGGTAGTTTTTACTTCATGAGAATAACACAAACATTAACTATTTATTTAAAAGGTAAAGAATAAAATAATAAAATATTAATTAAAAACTCATATGCATGTGCAAATATTGCGAAACGTTGAGTTACGCACTGATAGAATTAATATTAAGCCAATAGACATTTAATTGCTGCAATGTTCTACTTTATATAGATACACATTTATACGTAAAAAGAGATATAGATAAATATTAACTGTTGATTAAAAGACGGAACAAGCATTCCACCTGCAAACAATGTCGTCTTTACGCACGGACCTACTCGGGGGGGGGGGGAGGGTTGTGCAGGTTCCATGCCGCTTAAACATTTAGAATATACTAGTTAAAAACCAGCCCATGGTGTTTTTGTGCCCAAGGGTGCAAAAAAAATGAACTGTGATTTTTACAGTAAAATACTGGCATCAGAGGTTCCAATTAAAAACTGTAAAATGCACAGTAATAAACTGTAAAACTAGCAATTCTACTGTTTCTTACTATCAAGTTCGAAATTTTACAGTTTATTGACATACAATTTAGCTGTATTATACAGTAAAAACAACAGTATAATACTGGCTGCAGAGGTTCCAGTTTAAAATTGTAAAATGTACGATAATAAACTAAAATAGGCAATTTTACAGTTTAGTACTGTAAAAGTAGCGATTTTACTGTTTATTACTGGAAAATTAGCCACTTTTACATTTTAGTACTATAAAATTAGCTGCATTATGCTGTAAAAACAACATTTATTTTTTACAGTGTATCGTGCAATTAAAGTAACCTTAACATGAATCATTCTCAAAACACAGGGCTGTACGTATATGGGAGATCAAAGTTAAAAACGCACATGCTTTCCAATTGCCTGAAATAATTTCTTTCTCAAATTTAAGAATTGGACGAAGATAAATTATTAATTAAAAACAACAGCTCCTGCACGTGCTTAAGTTAAGCATACTAAAATCGAAATAATCTTAAGTACTAACTGCATTTAGGATCGAAGGGAGAAAAAGACATTAAGCTCATGTCTTTTCCTCCCGAATCTCATAATCGAGGCTACATCCAGGAAGGATTAATTACCAATCTTCATCCAAGAACGTGGCATAATAAGTGTTCCAAATGAGTGACAAGATATTCAGATTGAAACGTCTTCCCTTTCATATTGAAAGCGAAGCATTTTTCTAAGAAACTACCTCTCCCCGATTAGGTATTCGATCGGCATTAATTACCAATCGTTTAGGAGCGATTAACAAATAACTTCTGATGACAATCCCCTGACAAAATCATTAGTGTCATTTCTGGGTGAAAGTTAAATATTTCCGCAGACGGGTGGATGATAAGGAGCCTTCGATTTGCCATTATGAAGCAGACCCGAGTCGAAAAATGTATTAGAAACGAATTATTCAAGAATTAAAACCTTAGAATTGGCAGAACTAATTGAGCGGCCAGAGACTGCCACGACAAACGATTTCACATTAAAAAACGCCTTAATGCCTCAGCGAATGATTGGGGAAAAAGTATTGATTGGGAGGGGAAAAAATAATTCATTTACAATAATTTGACATTGGTCAATCAGTCGAATGACAGGTTAATTATAGTGTCACAGATTTTCGAAAATAATTGTCTCCCTTATTAAAAAGTCAGTATTGTGTAATTTAAACTGTACTTCTGTTTCCTGAAATAGTTAAAATAATTAACTATTCATAAGGGATTGCTATGATAATCACGATTTTTAAATCGTTGGATCGAATTCGTATTATGTCGCACTCGTGACAGATCATACCCTAGTACAGCTAGTTCGAAAATTACGAGATGAGTAATATTTACCCGGCCGACGAGAGGTGATGTCAGTATAGTCAAAAACTAAGAGATCGGAGCTTTAGCGGGCCCGAATTGAAGCAGGAGGAGTTCAAGTTTGAAAAGTTTATTTATTTATTTATTTCGAGAGAGGAGGACCTGCAAGCAAACTGACAAATGGCACACCTAGGCACTTAACGGTCATAAGTAGGGATGCACCGATTAATCGGCAGTACCGATTAATCGGCCATAATCGGCCACTTTGCCGATTATTAATAATCGGCAAAATCGGTCCGATTAATCGGCGGAAAAAATATTTTTTAAATATTATTTTTTGAAGTAAACTTCTAAGAAATTATGATGAGGAATTTTATTCACAATAATAATAATCCTCACCGTTGATATGTTAAGTTTTTAATACATTAATTCTCTTATTTTGAATAAAAATACTCATAGATAATGTAGCAACATTTTTCATGCGTGGATACTTTTCTCCTTGCTTTTAGGTAATCTTTAATTTTCACAAAGAATAAAAGGCTTGAATTACATAACTACTAATAATTGAAAAATTGAAACTAAACGAACTTCAAAATTGGATCGCTTACCAATTTTTTCCTTTTTTTTTTTTTTTTTTGAATTTTTTCGTCTAGTTTACATAATTAGCATTGTGTTAATGCAATATTGTTGACAATAATACAAAATTAGTTCAGAGAAATTTGATAAAATTTTGAAATTATTTTGGGAAAATTAGGAAAATAGAAGAAAAAAATTAGCGACCATTTCAAAAGTTAGAATTGTAAAAAAAAAACGAAAAAAAAAAACTGTAATGGTGAAATTGGTAGTACTGAAAACAACAATTTTAATCATTAATCGGCTTGACCGATTATTTGGCCGATTATCAACTGCCGATTAATCGGTGATCGGTAATCGGCCAATTTGCTTATCGGTGCATCCCTAGTCATAAGTATACAAAAAAAAAAAAAAAAAAAAGCTTGCAAAATCGCGATATTTTAAAACGCTAGTCTTTACGTAGATTGTTTTTTTATAATTTAAAATTATGTTTTGAAAAATAAATGACTGTATGGGAAAATATAGTTAAATTTATCATATGTTCTTAAGGGGTTACAGTACCTTTCTAACAAATTTCTTTAATTTAAGTGAAAAAGTTAATTCTTTGAAATATTTGTTTCTGCACTTGTTTAAAAATCAATAATTTATTTTCAAACATCAAAAATTTTGAAAACTTTTTTTGAAAATTTGAAAAATGTAAGAAAATTTCAGTTTTTTTAAAACCCTAAGGCTTTTTTGTTTCTGCACTAATTTCGAAATTTCTTTTTGCGAAATGATCGCAAGGAAAACCTCAACAAATCTGTGCATTCATTTTCCTATATTTTGATTAGAAAATATTTTGTGACCTTTTATGTAAAAAATTCTTAGAAAATTTTGTTCTTCGAGGTTTAACAAACTCTAAAAATTTTTGTAATTTATAAAACGCTTATTCAATGCACAGTTTTGTTAAATATATTATCCTGAGTGTAAAAAATATTGCTTTAAAGTTATATCTTTAATAGAAAAAAATCCTTAGCATTTCTAGTAACATAGAAACACTAAAAACTGATCACCGAGAAAAAGCACTTTAAAGTTTGGCTTTTCCATTAGAACACATAGCATGTATGCCCTAAAGTCACTCATAACTTTTTAAATAATTTAGCTAGAACAATGCTGTTTTTTTCTGAGTATTTTAAATAACTTTTACTTTTGAAATAAGCAATAAAATTTTTTTTGGTCTTTTGGTCATTTTTGAGGTACTGTAACCCCTTAATGTCAGCAATAAATTAAACTATCACCGAAGGAATAAATTTGATGTTATGAATATTTATTAAAAGTACACAAAGCGTCAAGTGAATTTCTCAATAGGTTTCTCGAACAAACTGAATATTAACAGTTATACTTTCATTAAAATAATAATATTCTTGATTTTTAAAGTTGGGACTGCATGTAGCGATGTGCACTGATTGCACGTAAAATGTTAAAAATGCAAGAATACCATTAAGAGACACACCATTGGCTATGTGATGAATATGAAAGACGACGAAATATATAATGAATAGTTTTTGACTAAAATTCAACTCACACTTTATAAATAAATATCATACTTTGATAAATATACTAGCCGTAACAAAGAAATTGAAAGATGATGAAATATAATTTTCATTTAAATAGCCATGAAGCTATAAATATGTATTTCAAAATTGCTGCAAAATAAACGAAAGAAAATTATTCAATTATGAACTTATTGTTTTAATGATTTTCTTAATTAATTGCACTCGTAATTATGCTTGAAACGTTAAAAACCAAGCACAAAAGAACGATTTTTTAAAACTAATCATCAGCAATATTACCAAAAATGTGTTTTAAAAATCTTCATTTCGGTTCGATATTGACTATATTTCCTCAACATTTAAAGCAAATATTTCAATACGATTCTTAAAACTACGGCGGCCGTTTTGTATATTCTAACATAAATTCATCAATATAACGAAACATAAATAGTTGGAACTCCAGAGAAAAGGTTTTTAATCTTGCTGCTTGAACTAGTTTGCGGTATGTATTTAATTGCAGGAGCAGAGAAGTTTTTCTTTTTGCGTAAAAATCCTTAAATGTGAAGGGGGAGTTGTGACGATGAAGCGCTTTCCAGGAGGGGTTGAGTGGGTAGAATAAAGAATGGGCCTCTTCCGACATAATTAGAAAATAGTCTAGAACAAAAATAAAATTTCCTACTTCGACTAGGGCCTCAACTTCAAAAGCTCGACTCAAGCTCCATCTACAATCGAAAACGAAAACGTCGAGTGCTGGGATCAAAGGAAAATAGTGCTTCTTCCTTTTAAGGGGGGTTTTCTTTGCCCAAAGACATAGGTAGAGGGGGGGGAGAAATTTTTGCGAGCGGGAAACAAACAAACAATGCACCAGCGATGATGCTTCAAGTGCTGTCAATGCTGAAAGTGACCTCAGAAGATTATGAAGTGCGTTTTATCGCTGGACAATTTACTGACATCGTCACTTGCTGGGGGAGGAGAAAAAGATTTGAGAAAAAAGGAAAGACTGAAAGAGAAGAAGAGTGGCATTGCGAGTGGAAAAATAAAAGAGAAGCAAAAAAATAAATTTCGGTGCTTTATACCTTTTTTTATCAGTTTAATTCGTCCAGCAAGTAGCTGTTTTTGTTAAATTCCGTACTTTTTAACAAAGCATTAACTAGAAATATTTTATTGTTAATCTAACGGTTAAAATGATGTAATTAAAGGACGAAATCATACTATTGTTGCATATTCAAAATGAAATGGATAGTAGTTAGCTCTAAATATAGTTCACATTTAGTTCGATTTAATATTGAAATTGATGCAAAGTTGAGTATTATTAAGCTATTTTAATGCAATGTATGGAAAAAATACATGTATGTTAAAAAAAAAGGTAAAAAAACATTAAAAAAATTAATTGAAAAAATTAAAAGACAATATGCTAGCACGTGATTTATAGCATAACGAATTACTTACATATTTTTAAATACGCTGATTTATTTAATTATAAAAATTAACACTAGTACTCAATTCAAAAAGCAATGCAGTACATATATTTGAAAATTACAATTTATGCACAGCTAAAAACAGTCAATTAAAACCAACTAAATAATAGATGATTTTTCTATCTACACTATATACGTTAGCTGAAAAAAAAATCACTTTTCAGTAAACTTGCAGAACATGGAATGGAAAAAAAGCACCAGTTTTCAAATGAAACTTGACTCGTTCCAGATACTTAACAACCTATTTCAGAAATGTAATACTTTTTAAAGTCAACTTTTAACAGTATTTCGATTACAGTACAAGTTAACTTGAAATTACAGCTGAGTGGTTTGACGTTAGGTAGGCAAATTGTTCTCATTTGAAGTTAATTATCCTATTGAAGTTAATTTTTTTAATCAACTCAAAAAATGCATCAATTATTTAAATGACGGAAAAGAAAAGGGTAATGTTTCAAATCTCCATGAAGATCTATTTTCCCTCGAAGAATCACAATAGAATTCACATTTATCAAAATCCTTCCAAAAATCCTTAAGAATTGTCAAACTTAATATTCCATTAAAATTTACAATTTCAAAAAACGTTTTTCCTTCTCATTGCAAGCAATAAAAACAACCGTACCACTCCACTTCAAACAAAAGAAACATAATATATATTTTTGAAATGTTATATAACTGCATGAAATTTAAGCAGTGAAACTTCATTTATTGCGGAACCATAGAGCAATACTCGAAAGCAGCTCTTTTCTACGCTCTTTTTCAAAAGAATTTAAATTTTCCTCTTTTCGTAGGTGATTTTTGTTTTCGGGGGAACGTGTAATGATATACACGAAGAACACGTTGACATTGTTAGAAGCTGCCTCGGCATTAATATTCATGGTAAAGCAGGAGCAAGGAGAAAAAAAGCAGATATCAAAACGAAGATAGGTCTGTTTTGGCTCAAAAGCAACAAAGTTCTTAATTTCACGTAAGTAAGTCAGAGCTACTCCAATTCACAAACGGAATTCTTTTAGAGAAGCGGCTTTTCATTATTTTATTTTCCAAAGTTTTAATTCAAAATCTTGACAGTTACAGAACCCGACTTCGTGTGGGCAGTCCCTGCATATTTTAATTTTGAGAACCCTCGGAAAAAAATTTCGAGAGAAACTAGAAGTAAGCAGGACTGTACTCAATCATTAAGAGCACAGTTTTTCTCTTTTTTCCGTCCATAGTAATGTTGCAGAGGGGTGTTTTAATGATTCAGAAATGCAAAAATGCTCTCGAATGGATATCTTAGTGACTCCATATTCAAAAATCATTAAAAAGCATCATTTAGAGAACAAAAGTTTTGGCAAGAGTTTTGAATTTAAAAAGAATTAAATATAAAAATTAAAGCAACCGAAGCAGTCTTATGTTTAAAAAACAAATGCTTCGCTATGCAAAAGTAAAGTACATTAACTCACATTTCTTATGAGGGAGATACAGGGCTAGAAAATTTCGTTTATGAGTCTCAAAAGTATTTACCACCCATATGATCCTACAGGTTCCCGTCTCTACATCAGAGTATATTTAAGCTATATGAATGAAGATAAACACACACATACTCGTGCAAACTTTTCGCCTCTTAAATCAAAATTGATAATTTATACCATATATGCTAATTAATGTTCATTTATTTGTTCTCTTTCTTCCGATATTTCTACATCGTTAAGTATTACTGGTAGTTTCTGGTTAAGCTACGTTTTATAACTTTATTTTCAAAAAAGGAAAATATAAAAAAACTCATAGCTATTCAGGATTAAATACATGCATTTCAATTGAATACATTTTAATCAGTTGTAATATAATAGAGCATTAAGACACAATTGAAAAGAAAACATTCGATCAAGATGCTTTTAGGATAAGTAAAAGAGAAAGAATGTCATTACATGATATAAAATCATTATATGTCTCAAAAAACTATAGATTTATTTCTTCGGCAACGGGTCTACAGAAGAAGGTGTCTTTTTGCATAGAATGTGTCGAGACTTCATACAGCAAAAACGAAAAAAAAAAAAAAAAAAAAAGAATCCCATGATTTGTTTTTCCCTCTTTACTTTCCTGTCTTACCATTTTTTGTTTCCTCACTTGCTTTTTCTGATTCTCCTTTCTTCAATAGTTTTAGAGCTACAGCCCGAGTTCGTTATTTCTTATTCACGATATTCACGAACACTGACCAGTTTTAATAAGCAGAAAAGTAAGTGACTTTTTTTTACTACAGTGAACTCACTTATACACCGCCTCATTTATGCTCCCTTTTCACTTAAACGACGATTTTTAATGGTCCCAGCACATTCCATAGCAAAATAATGATAATATAATTCGTTTATGCATCGCTCTAAAGATAAATATTTCACTTATGCGCCGAATTTTCCATAAAATGCAAAAAAGTATACATATTTATTTTCTTTAAAATAAGCATTTTTCTTCACTTTCCTCTTTATTACTCACGGAAGGCATTTTTTCCGCATGAACTAGAGTTCGGAGAGGGAAAACTACCTATTATGGATCGTTTTAAAGAGAACAGTTTGTAATTAGGTATGCTACAACTTTTGTTTTCGCTTAATCATTGCAGTTACGTTACAGTAATTACCAAACCGTAGTAATATGTCCCTTTTATATAGAAACAATCTTATTCATTATCTCATTAGAAACTACGTTTCGTTTTAGTCCTTTAAATAGGCTTATTCACTTATACGTCTTTCTCACTTATGCGCCTTTTTCCGTTGGTCCCTTGGGCCGGCGCATAGGTGAAAGTTCACTGTATTTTATTAATACTTCCTCATTTCATTTTATTTTTCATTTATTCATATATTTATTTATTTTATTTCGCTTATTTATTCGTTTATTTTTATTTTATCTTACTATTATTATTCGCTTTTTAATAAAGAAAGAGTGAAGTGAATGAACTCAAAAACATTAGTAATACTTATTCTATAAATAAAAGTGTATTTCAGTATTGAGCAATTTTATTGGAAAATATATCATATTATACATCATTAAGACCCATCTGAAATTAAAATATTATCGGGGTAAAGCTTAAATCAGCAGTCACGTAGTACTAATAGAACGTCCAAAAACCGCAAATATATAGTGTCTAACAACTTCACACCAAAAGCAACAGCAACAAACGTTTCGTCGTTTAGGCGTACAGTATTCAACATTATCTAACGTACTATATTCAACGTTTTCGCGTTCCACGCATTGTACAATAAAAGAACATAAGTGACGAGATTTGCTTATAGATGTTTCTCTAAGTTTATCGACAACATGTTTCTTTTTTCCATCATCGCTAATCAATTTTCATGAGACTTTCCGAAATATCAGTATAAAATACATAGGGCACAGGTGTTTACCATTTGGGCCCACGTACAAGGTCATTTTAAAATACAAAAACTCCTTTTTATGCTATGCTTCTTCATTAAAAATGGCAAAAATAGACGACGTATTGATACTTTAATTTTAACTTGATTCAGGTTACCTTTTTCCAAGAACATGTTATATAATCTGTGTTTACGTTAGTTTTTTAACCAGCTCGTTTTACATTTCGTTGATGTTAATTCGAAAAAAATATCTGTACTTAAATTATTTACTGAATTCCGAGTTGATATTTGCACAAAACTTATCTCAATATTTTCATTGTCTTCATTCTCTTAAAAAAAAACACACAGTATATAGCTCTCTCTAGCTCTCTATCCTAATTTACCATTATCAATGAACGTATTTACCTATCAGAAATAACTAATTAACTTGTACCGTAAAGGGTTAAGTTCCCACTGCTTCTTAACTCTTTTCAGACGAATAACGACAACAAATGCCACATCCGCAACAGCAGAAAACGAGATCAACATTCATTACTTCGGTTATCGAATAGTTGACGACTCTGGGCATAATTTGGACATTCCTATTCTCATAACGAGTTCACTCATTACAAAGACACAATGATGGAAAGACAAAAATTATGCGAGGGAATAAATCGCAGCGATTGCCTCATTTGAAACTCTGGAACGGTATTGGGAAGGATTAAAAGACAAAACCAGAGACGGCTTTGGCGTCGGTACGCGAGCGCGGAGGAAAAAAGATCCCAGCGAAAATTACAAAGAACCTTTAATAAATTATAGTGTTTGCGTGTGCCAGCTTGACACTTTAATAAGTCACTGTGTGCCCGGGGCTAGTCTTATCGGGAGAGTTTTAAAGACGAAATAATCTCCCAAATGGAGGCAACCAGTTTTCTTCAATCACGGCTGGGAATTAATGCACATTACGATTTGAGGTTAGAGTTGATGGTATCGCGAGTGGCTGACCCCAAACACTGACCACAGATGAAAAATTAGAGTCAGACATACGGCGGAGACTAATTAAATATTCGTGAGAAAGAGAAAGTATGTAGCAAGATTCAATTG
This sequence comes from Uloborus plumipes, assembly GCA_038373865.1. Taxonomy (NCBI): domain Eukaryota; kingdom Metazoa; phylum Arthropoda; class Arachnida; order Araneae; family Uloboridae; genus Uloborus; species Uloborus plumipes. Next base: position 155,331 of record JAXGGA010001095.1, read on the forward strand.
GATTTGAATCTCTTTCAAAGCAATAAAAACGGCAAGCAGACTTTGTCTTAAGGCTACACAGTAACTAAAAAAAAAAAAAAACAAAGCAGGATTTTTTTTTCTTTTTCGATGGCTCAATCTAGCTGGGAATCTTAGTGCTTATTTTAAAATTTGATGCCTAGTTACTTTGAAATATATCTTAAGCTTTCTGTGATTCGGCAGACAAAACATGTGACAGCTGAGAGAGGGTCAAAACATTGTTCTTTGTTTACGTTCAGCGTTTATTTTCATTTATTTATTTTCGTGTTATTCAAAACAATGCTTTTCCTTAAGGATTTGATTTCTTAGAAGCTTTGAAGTTGAATATTTAGCCATCGTTCTTTGGCGCTCTGGCCAAGTCATTAAATCCATGGAAAAAATGAGATGAATCACTGCAGTGAATTCGACTTTACAGATTATTATAAAAGCAGCTTTTTATAACGTTTTAAATTTTACTCTGACAATTCCTCAAAACTGCAGTTTTTGATGATCACATTCTAAAACCAATGTTATCGATATTGCACATAGTTACAGCATTTCAAGTAAAAAAAAAAAAGTTTATCAAATTGTATCAAAGAAAAAGTGTTTCGCTGCATGTTATACTTGGAAAATAATGTATGACAAAATAAAGAACCTATACAAAACATTATTACTTTTTGTTTCATTCTATTATGATCTTGAAATGTGTTTTTCTCATATTTATTGTTGTCGGAAGAAACACTCGGTTAAAACGAGAAAATGTCGCTGTCTCTTTGTGTTCGCTGTAGGCGAGTTCGACCACACTTATGTCGAAAGATTAATAACATTAGCAATTAGCAACAAACATCACTGAGTTCCTTTTAAAACTTTTTCACATGAATGAGAGGGAAAATAATACAAAAATATTAAGCAAAAAATTGACTCGAATACAGTTCAAAACCAATAAATCTCCATAGATGGTCACCTCAAAACAGCAGCATTTGAAAAAAGTTTAAAATTGAATTATTTATTTTAGAATTTCTGGTCTTAAAACTTTAAAGCTTTTATTTTATTTTTTCTAATTTCTTTAATTTAATCATAAGTTCTGTATAGGTTGTGTAAAAGTAAGAGATGAATAAAAAAGTAAAGCACAAATATCTTATTATTATCCTAACACTATACATTCAACAACAACAAAAAAAGTCTCGAGTCCATCTGTTTCAAATGTCAAAAGCTTTTTTCACTAAATTAAAGTTAAAATCACTAGATATTTCCTTTTAAACGTGTGAATTCACATTGAAATCCTCCTATTTCTTTTGGCTCTAAGTTTATATCAAAAAACTACTCTACACTGGTTTAGTAGCTGATGCAGTTTCTGGTGCAAAAAAAAATGATATCTTCAAAGTTAATCTTGTACTATAAGAATTATTATAGACAACTTTAGCATAGCTAATTATTTTAAGAAATCAGCGAGTATAGTTGATTGTTGCTGTTGTCCAATTATTTAACATATAGCTTTGTATATTCCAAAAGTGTTAAAAAAATCAAAGTGAGGAGCATTTTACTAAACATCATTTATAACAAATGGATACTTTAAACCTGCTTAACAGGAAGCAAAATTCAACCCAATAACAGCTGAAGGCTACAAAAACATCCTTTTTTTTCCTCTTTAAGCTGAAGAACTATAGAATATAAGCTCAATGCTAATTAATATACGTTATTAAAATTTTCAAAGAGTTATTTTGTATCATAAGTAAACATGATCTCTTTTTCGTATTTACAGAGGAAAGCTACATTTCCAACTTTCAGTAAGCAGAAATGTTTTCGAAGAATTTTTAAAGAAAAAAGTGCTAATTACGTCTTATTAAAATACCTAGATAATTTTTTAATTTTAGGACGTCCGAAATTCAAGTAAATAGCTCTCTTTTTTCCGTTAGAAAATATTTCCTTTTAAACTAAAATTTAATGCTTTAGTGACGTCGAGTAAAAAACCTAGTCTCAGAACAAGATATAAACAAATAGCTTAAAAATACGGGATTAAAATAAATAACGTAAAATATTGAAATATGACGATTATTAATTGATAGAAGAGAAATTAAAAAAAAATAGGTTGTCTACCGTTCGCAGAATCTTTTTTTTTTTTTTCATCAGAATGATTTCACACTTACCATGGGTTTTATAATGATTTTTATTTTTTCCATTATTATTATGCAATCGTATCAGTCGTATACAAATAAAATATTTTTTAACAATAAATTTTCCGCAATTTAAAAACGCGGTAGAAATCAACAAATGTACCGCCATGAGCTACAAATAAGGGCAGGGGTGCCCATCCTCCCCCAAGCTCAATGGCGCAAATCCCTCCCTCCCCCCAAATTTTCCACAACCCTCTTGTCTTTTTTATTCTTACCCCTATTTTTTAATTTAATTTATTTTTTTTTTATTTTTTTTTCAAATATTTTTTTTTAATTTAATTTATTTATTTATTTTTATTTTATTCTTTTATTTTTTTAAATATTATTATTTTTTTACTACTATTTTTTATCCATTATTAATTTTTTAAAAGTACTAATTATGCGCAGAATAGAATCGCTTTTTTTCTCTTCTAAACAATCCAAGCACACACACACACACACACACACACACACAAAATAAATAAAGAAACAAATATCAATAATAAAGAAATAAAAGAAATAATTTAAAATAAAAAAATAAATAAATAAATAATTTTTATTAAAACAATCAGTAAATAATTTAAAATCAAAAAATCAATGAAAAAATAATTTAAATACTAAATAAATGAATAAATTAGTTTTAAAAAATCCCCCCCCCCCCCCAAATTTTGATGGCGCAACTTGTGCCCCCCTGCCTGTCGGCACCCCTGAATAAGGGTATCGATACTACAATAGTGCTCCCATGGCTTATAAATACATTTTCTCCTGCTTCATAATCAAAAACTGTTACATGTAGTACCGTGAAAGACAGAAATTAGAAAATATCCGGTTTCACCGGTGATTCACGGAAAATATTCGGGCTATTCTTTTTTTGGTAATTAATGCTGATATTTACCGACTAATGTCGACATTTACCTGATTTCGAACTTTCACGGTAATATTTATATAGTAATACAGACAGTAAAAATATTATGTTTTTATAAACCAGGGAAACATTTAGGTGCTAAACAATTTTTTCTCAAAGGTTTAACAAGAAAAAAGTCAGTGTATAACATAGCTTCTGAAAGATTCTTGTTCTGAAAAACTAGTCTCCAAAGTACTAAAGAAACAGAGTAAGTAGAAAAGTTTTATCTCTTTTTCTCTTTCGGTCTGTTTTTTTTCAAATGAGATATTTTTGTTTTCACCATAATGCAACAATGACAAATTTTGGCAACGATATTGATACACCACTGAATTCTCAAAAGTTTATGAAGGGTATATGTATATTAAGAAGCACTAGAGACTATGGGTGCCCATACGGGAAGGGGGCAAGGAGGCGCAAGCCCCTCCCACGTTTAAAAATTAATAATACCTTGCTTTTGTACTTTTTTTTTTTTTTTTTGCAAAAATGTAAAAAATTGCATCTTCAGCTATTAATGAATAAGTTGTTTAAAATGTCACCCTTTAATAACTAATATGCACTGAAAATATGCACTTTCCAAAGAAAACAATTCTTCTAAACTATACAGGGAAATTATCTGACCTCTCCTTAAAATTTCGTATATAGGAGCCCATGCTAGAGACTGCATACCCAATGGCTCATTAAACGCGTTTACAAATTTAAAGGTGCTATGGTTTTTCGTTCGACCCAATGTTGCAGGTATGGTAATTCAATGCTTAAAGAAAACTATTCTACTCATTTTGTCGGTACATGCAACAGGCTGGATGTTGGAAATTATTTTGCTAACCTGGTATAGTTCAAATAACTGAATAAATTGATTCAAAAATATATAAACGGCTACCTCGTTCATATGAAGGAGATTAGAACTCCTCAAAATTGGGAAGATTAATTTACTTTGTTAAGAAAACATACCTGAGATCGTCAGTTAGTCAGGAGACGTTCGTTGACTGGACGCACATTTCAATCGAACACAGAGTACCTAGGAAATAAACAAAGAAATTATAACATTTTTTTTAGTATTCGCTAAGAAAAACAGAGCTTCTAATTTTAAGAGAGAAATATTAAAAAAAATTGTTTTGTATGTCATTATCAAGAAAAATGATATCGGTGACGTGTAAGATATAGTAAAGACGTACAGTAAAAACTTAGCGAAACTTTTTTTTTTTTTTTTTTTGCCTTCAGCAATCATTGGGAAAAGTATTACAGATGAGCAGTTTGTTTTTTCTTTGATTGAAATAATTAATAAAATACCGGTACGCCAGAATACTGCTCTAAGAATACCCCCCCCCTCATGAGTCCCACTCCTCTCACTCAAAAAAAAAAAAACTATTTTGAAATAGCCTAGAAAAACAACGAACAAATTGCACACAAACTTGATTTCTTCTTTATTAACATCACCTGTAATTAAGTAATGTAATGTTGGCTGAAAAACAATAAAATAAAATAAAAATTATAGTAAAATCATATTTTTTTGTTATCAATATCCAAGTAAAGCAGTGTGAGTCATGTGGAACAAAAAGAAATAGCAATAAATACATAAATTTTAATTTAACTACTTTTCTTTATCATATGAAACCATCGAGCAAAAACATTATTGGTGATTTCAGGAAAATGCACATTGAAGTGTAGGGGGATACGGTTTGATAGCAAAAGCAGAGAAAAAGGCGAGTGTCGTGCTATAGAACAACAATGCTATCGAACAAATAGAACACAGCTGAAAAAGTTCTGAAAGAAGGAGGGCGATGTCGTTGATTGAAGAGAGGCAAAAGAACAGCGGAAAGCCAAATGCAATTTGGGCTAAATGGAATAGATTGCAATTGAATATCAGACATTGAATATAGTTTTATTATTACCAACACAGTACTTTGGTGGGTCTAGCAGTTAGTAAAAATGTTCGCACTGTCCCTGAAATTCCTATTAAAAATTAAGTTACACAGGTTATTGAAATACTTCAAAACTTTGATTATAAATGTCGATAATTGATTTGCAGAGATTGAATGTAGCTTTATTTTTACAGTACAGCACTAGATGAAACTAGCCTTGAATAAACTGTTAGTATTGTATCTGCAATGAAATATAATCTATCTTTTAAATAAAAAAAAATAACTTTAAAATAAATACTGAAATGTTTAAAACTTAGAAAAAAAGCATCGTGCCGAAGAAGCAAGAAAATTTGTAAATAAGACAGTTAAATAACCAAAGAAAGCGATGCCAAAATTACTGTGAAAGCTGCCTTTCTAAAATCTAAGAACGATGATAATTTATATTTTGAAAATGTAATAATGTTAAATGGAAAGATGCTTTAGCTTCAGATAAAACACCTCCATAAAAACAACCAGAATAATTTTATAGAGCGTTTCAGTTATAATACTTCTTTTGATTAACATTAATGACATTGTTTTTAATATTTTAGGTATTTTTTAGTAAACTATTACTGTTAACAAAACCCTGTCATTGTTGAAGATTGCATAAAAATGCACTGCTCAGTTACGAGTGTTCTTTAGACGAACTGTTAAAGCCACATACTTCAATTTAAAAGCCAAATTGTCTGACAAAAACCGCATTTTTAGTCTCCAGGCTGCTGTTATACAGGAAAAGCGTTTTCATAATACTTGAGCATCGTTCGAGTATTGAAACATCATATTGACTTTGTAGCACGGGCATAATCAAATTCGACTTCTGTTACTGTAAAAGATAATTCAAAAAGTAAGACTGGCTGCAGCGACAGTATTTCTCTGACTTGTGACGAAATAACCACAACTGGTGACTCACAAATTAGAACAATGTACCTGATAACAGCACCATTGCTCGCAGTATGCCTCACAATGTAGGAAAACTGGTTTAAATACAGCATTAGCAAAACGCATTAGGTGTAATTAATTGTAGCATAAGTGATTAAGTGATGACGTTCCGTCGCACAAATTATAGTGATGAAATTAATTACAATATTAGTGATCAAATATTGTGTCATAAATTGTTTCAACTTAAGCGTTACAGCTTTTGTTTTTGCATTCTACCGGTCAACGTGTGGCGACTCAAGCATTTTTCCATAAAAGGAGAAAAAAAGTTATGACGTTAAGGATCGTATATTCTATTGAATACGTAGTGAAAAGCTTGATGAATTATAGTATTAGCGCTCATATTCTACTCATTGAATTGTGACAACTTAGCCAGTAATGGCATTAGTGCGCATATTCTACTTGTTAAATTGTGACAACTTTAGCCAACATAAGCTATAGGTTAAACAGTGACAACTTAGTCATTAACGGCATTAGAGCGAAAGATCGACTACACAAACCTACTACAGCATTAGTGCTCATATATGGCATAAATGTCAACTTTAAAGTTAAGCACCATAGTGTCATAACTTTAAGTTGACACTATATTTTCTTAAATTGCGGCAATGTACTAAAATTGCGGATGTAATTTCTTGCATTCTTTTAGGCAAATTGTAAGCCTATCCGATTTCGTCATTTGAAGGCAATAGCAAGTTTTTAAATATATTAAAATACCGTCAAAAAGTTAAAATATTTTTTTTTCCTACTTATACAGTTACTTTGTTCGTGCAAAGTATGGTATCTCTAAACACACTAAAAATGTTAAAACCTACCGAAGCATTCAAATTTTGAGGAACGCTTTGAAGGATAATGCACAAAATCGAATCTAAGAAGAGAAAAAAAAACGCACAGAGGTTTCGATTAATAAATGAATTTTATTAGTGCATACTTGAATGTGGCGAAAAAGAACAGTGTCATATCTCGGGCGAAAAAACGTCCCCCAACAACAAGAATGCAGAGAAAGAGAAAAACATTTTTTTTCCCTCCTCCAAAATAAACTTTGTGCTCAATGAAGCCTAGCAAGACAATCACAGACGGCAAATTAGCATTTAGTCAATTTGTATCCATTGAGCGAAACAAGTTCAGAGCACTGCGCTCAGCTGGACAAGCAAAAGATTAATAAGCCTTGGAATCTGAGCGATTTGATTATCTTGGCTTGAAAAACTTTGGAGAACCGAAACAAAAATTATTTTCGCCGCTAGTGAAATGACTTAACAAATTTAATTAAAAAGGATCAAATGGAATAATAACCGGCCGGAATAAAAAAAAAATGCTAACGCCGAATTGTTGAGCGATACCGTCGGCAGAAAATATAAAGAAGTGGAAAATGGAATTTTGTGATTTTCCGCAGAAAAGAAGAAATAATAAAATGTGTAGTTCACGGTTTAGGAAAAAGCTAGCCTTCCCAGAATTAGCAATAAATAATCAAGTAGCTTTTGTAAACACCGAGATTTATAAAGAACCAATCTTTTATTGTTGTAAATGGTATCGAACAAATAAAAAGATAATTTGTTTTGCAACGGATACACTTATTATAGTTAAAAGCTTTCAATAAATTACGGTATATTTGTAGAAAAAACTTGAACGTCTTTCCGATTGCATTCAAGACAACAAAAACAAAACGCGTTATAATAACAATAAAGCAATATGGGGGCAACGAAAAACACATAACTGAAAAAGAGTCCTGTCATTCAGTTCGGAAAAGCCACATAAAACTAAACAAAGCGGGGGAGAGTTTAAACGGATTCCTATTTTTACAACTGAGTGAAAAATTGTCCCACATTCCCAAAACAATGGAAGTTCCGTTTTAAACTTAAAGCCCTTAATCTATTACCAATGTAAGCATTTAAACTCAACATGTTATCGTAATAAGGTATTGCATTCATTAAAAAACTTTATCCGAAACGAATTCCGAATAAAATGCACGGAATTGACACTTTTTAATGGAAAATATTCAGTAATAACCGCAAGTAATTCTCTTGAGAGTCTTTGCCTCGAAAAGCGCAGACTAATTCGGAAAAAAGGGGAAAAAACCATCATGAAATTTAATAAATATACATCCCTCGTCGAATATTTATGCAATTAAGTTTCCGAAAAATTAAACTGTACTACGACAATTATTTGAGGATAGTGCTTTTAGTTTAGCTGTTAATAAAAAAATCAGCTTTCAAAGATGCAAACATTTTATAACTGAGACTTAGGGATTTCAATAAAATCCCGATACACATTTTCACATTATAGTTTTGACACTGCCGTTATAATAAAGCTTAATCTTCAGGTGAAGTTAAAAAACGAACCCAAACATATACCTACATAATCTCTTGTTTTCAAAAATTACAATAAGGGACTAATCAGAAGGGAATGAAATTTATTTCACTAACCATACAAATAAATGATTAAACTAGCAAAGAGTAAAAAATTATTCATTCTGAAAATTTAGATATGAAACTAAATTATTCATTCTGAAAATTTAGATATGAAACTAAATTATTCATTCTGAAAATTTAGATATGAAACTACCACGGTTCAGAGCGAGTGCTTTTGTAAAACCGCGGAACATTACATCAAACACTATTAAATTCACAGTTGATAGATTGGTTCATTCCAAATCTGAAATTCTTTTGCACCAGTTAAAGGACAAGTGTAAGTAAAAGATTCCCTCCGGTGAAATCCCATATTTGTTCAAAAGGAAAAATAATATACAACTATATGACCACAAACATTCGTAGCATTATGTGCATGACTTTTTCTTTTCGAATGACAGTTCCAAAAATCCTTCGACGAAAGATAGGGAACCAACTTTTTTTTTACATTTAGGTAGCAGTTGACTAGAGATTATTCTTAATTTTCAAATCGTTTATGATACCCAACAGCAACCCTGATCAAATCATCCTCACTTGATGCTGTTCCAGAGCGACACTGAATAACGACTTCCGGAAGATGACTTTCACTGGCATCACTGTACCACAGACTAAAGTGAGATTCTCCGGGGATGACTTTTTTTGCAGAAGCCATTGTCAATGTCGCTGATCCCCTTGCATCTATAAGGGCTGATGGTATTGAGTTGGGGGAAATTCTGTACACAGAAAGAATTGCACATAATAAAAGGTTCAGCAGGTTAGCCCTTTTGCTAGATCCAGAAGGTCTAGATCTGCTGTCCAGGTGCAGTGTATCGTTCTGTTACTGCTACACGCTTTCGTTAACCTCATTCTGAGAGTTATATATTTGTACTTCAGAAACTACCTGCATCTCATTAATCTTCCACCTTCCACTACAACGTCACCTGCACCACTAACATGGCATTCCGCTTTGTACGAGCTGCTTTGGTGTACGATTGATAATTCTTACTTTAGGATGGTGAATCATTCGTCTTCGAAAGAACTCTAACTCAGATATCATGCACAACAAGTGGTTTTTCATGAAATCATGGTGTAGGAAATATCTAATCGAAATTAGTTGCCCTAACTACTTTTTTACTTCTTGAAAGCTTAGGTAAAATCTCAAAATTCTTTTAAGTATGCAAAAGTTAATATAGTTAAGATCACAAGGTAATGTGCATAAGTTCCGTAAAGTTTGATCACAGTTCAGTTTAAATACAGCAAAAACTTTGCATTCAGAAAGACACAAAATTAGAGCCCTAAAGAAAGGTAAACTCATTCTTAAGGAAAAAAAAAGTTACTAAAACAACAAATATTGGCGATAATATCGGTATAATAATTACAGCTTATAATGATATCTTCTTCTAAATTTATGCGAAGCGTTCATCTAAATGAATAAAAAAAAAGAGTAAAAAGAATTTTCCCGTTCTATTTCTTAACCATGCGATTCTAGGCCACAAACTTAGTTTATGTTACCAAAATAAGGTAGCTTTATGCTTCTCTGAGCGGACTGAAACCTTCGTAACATTCTTCGGGCAAAAATCTCAGTATATACTTAATATGTGAGTACCAGCTACATAAATTTATTAAAAATACTTATTTCTAAACAAAGTGTCCTAATGCACTGAAATACATTTTATTTCTGAAATGGATTCCATTTTACCTTAATTATCTGACTGATGGTTTTTTAATCAAAATGTTGCTCTAAACTTTCTGCCGATTTTTTCTAGTGGCATTTGAAATTTATGATCCCTTACATGTAGTTCCTTTTCAAATTTTCTACCATTATTTGAATGATACATAGGGATATGGTTTTGAAACCAAAAAAGAAGGAATAACATTTACAGATGACTAGGGTAGCATGCGCCTTAATTATAAACAGGAGTTCATTTTTTTACATCATTTCGGCGGTACCGAATAAAAAAAAATGAATGAAACACTTTCTATGAAATGAGTAACTGTAGTAAATATGGAGTTCTAGAGAAATAAAGCAGAAATTTATATAAAGCCCGAAAAGTTTTAATTCCGGTAAAAAACGAACGGTTTGTGGTCGATGGTCACTCCAAAGAAGTGGTCAAGCGGCCGATATATTGATTGATTTGACGGATTACTTTCTTACCCCATCGACAGGTGGACCTTTTCCAATTAAACACAGCCTACCGCCAAGAAAACAAACAAAATTCTTCCATTCATTTTGGCAAGGGTATTGGCGAATTTAATGAACTCACGCCACATCGATTTTTTTACTAAAGGCATAAACAGTGACGAAACTGATATCTGATTTTCTGAAAGCTAAATTATTTTTTATCGAAAATTAAAATCGTACGTGTCAACTGTATTTCTGAAAGAATCGAACTTCGAGATTTGTTTCAATGAAGGCTGCAGTTTCATATTTTAAAGAAGATTGGAATTAAAAATTTATATTATATTAAAACATACGACGCAGTTGAGGTAGCTATTCATAAAGAAAATATAAGAAGGACCAAAGCTGTTTTTCTCTGATTTAGTAAAAATTACTATAGGACCGTCCTTATCGAAAAAAAATCTTATTAGAATAAAATCATTTTTTATTGCTTCATATTATGGATTTCTTTTCTCTAGCTAAATAGAAAAAATATCAATATTATAAAGAAATCAAATATTATTTTATTATTTAAAGGTTTGAAAATGCCCCAGTGATTTTCAGTAATGAAATTAACAAGTATAATGATACAGACATATATTAGTTAACTATGAAAATTAACTTTTTTTTCCCTTTCACATAACAATTGTCTCTCTTTCTCTCTCTCTCAAAAAAAAAAGTTATCCACAAAAAAGTTGGTGGTTACAGAAGTATGAATTTCCTATTTTTATTTTTTCGATATGGTGCACTACGCATGACTGCTTTGTCGAAAGGTATTTCTATTATAGTGCCAACATCTGGGTGTGAGAAAAAATAAGCCTTTAACAAATATTGAAAAGTTTCTTTTATTGCGGTTGTTAAATTAATTTTGAATAGATGGAGCTAGCAAGCACAATAGTAAGTTATGTCGGCTAAATTTCAACACGGGCTCGTTTTCTTTCTTCAAATGTTTTGAGTTTTTGAACTAAATTATAAAAAATGTTTTACGAAGATATGGCACGAAGACTATTTAAAAAAACGATGAGTATTTAAATTATTTTGTATGAATGAAATGATTATAACGTTTAACATTTTTCGTTTTACTTCCAAACGCTTGATTTTGTTTAAGAGAAATTACTCAGTTATTAAAAGTAAGTCATAGTGTATTGGAATACTTGTATATAAACATATTTACAGATTTTTTTCGAGGACGTGTGAAAAACAAATTGCAGCTTTCTTTTAATATACATAAATATATATACATAAATATATATACATATCTATGTATCTTTGTGAATCCTTTGACTAATTTTCCAAAAGCAATTAAGACTACACAGGGTTTTCCGTTCACGGCGGCTGGTAAAAGTTATTCTTTTATTCGCTTGGTGACTGGTAGATAGTGAGTAACACCAGCTACTGATTTTGTCCTTCCAGGCAAATGAAACTCATTAATAAGATTTTCTTCCCTCACTGATGCAGCTTTTATGTCTCTTATGACATAATTAGATTTCTAATAATTAAAAAAGGTTTAAAATATGGTAAGAGACTGGCATCAATGCAGCCTACAATGACAATCCGTTTTTACCTTTTTTAGCCTACTTTCCCGTTAAAAACAAAAGAAAGACGAAAAAAGTATTAAAAGTAGCTTAATGCATCTAAAAAATATCGCCAAGTCCAAAAAATATCGCCAAGTAAAAAAAAATATCGCCAAGTCCAAAAAATATCGCCAAGTAAAAAAAATATCGCCAAGTCCAAAAAATATCGCCAAGTAAAAAAAAATATCGCCAAGTCCAAAAAATATCGCCAAGTTAAAAAAATAAAAAGGTAAAATGAATATCGAAAAATTAAAAATTTGAAAGTAGGGTATTGAGATGGGGAATTTGTGTGTCTGTCTGTCTGTCGGTCGGTCTGTCGGTCTGTCTGTCCCCCCCTAATAACTTTTGAACGAACATTCCGATTTGGACAAATTTTTTTTTGTTGGAAAGATCTCGGCGAGTACAGCTCATTCCCGTATTTGATTTTTCGATTTGAACAATTTTTGGTTCAACTTTGAACCGTTCAAACAACCTGTCCCGCGATGCTAACTTTTGAGTGAACAGTCCGATTTGAACAAACTTTTTTTTGTTCGAAAGGTCTTATCAAGGATACTTCATTCCCGTATTTACATTTCCGATTTGAACAATTTTTTGTTCAACATTGAACCGCTCAAGCAAGCTGTCACCCCTAATAACTTTTGAGTGAACAGTCCGATTTAAATAAACTTTTTTTTTTGTTCGAAGGATCTCAGCAAGGATACTTCATTACCGTATTTAAATTTTCAATTTGAACATTTTTTCGTTCAACATTGAACCGTTCAAGCAACCTTTCCCCACCTAATAACTTCTGAGTGAACCATCCGAATGGAATAAACTTTTTTTTTTGTTGGAAAGATCTCGGAGAGTACAGCTCATTCCCATATTTGATTTTTCGATTTGAACAATTTTTAGTTCAACTTTGAACCGTTCAAACAACCTGTCCCACGATGCTTTCAGAAAAAAAATTTAACATTAGCACCTACGGGGAATTTAAGTTGAATGTTGATCCTGAACTTAAAGTCGGATTTCCTTCAAACTAACTTTGTAAGAAAATGGTTTTGATAAATAATGTTTGCAAAGTACTTTTCTGAGTAATCTTCTGTGAGGACTCTGATTCCGACTCCGACTCCGCAAACATGGCGGAAATGCAGGCTCAGACAAAAAAATGACTGACTGTGCAGACGATTTTTTGTTTATTTATTCATTTGTTTTATTTTATTTATTTATTATTATTATTATTTTTGGCAGACGATTTTTTTTGTAATAAAAATGTTTCATTCACAAGGGTGTTTTATTCTTTGTTTGTATTTAACAACTGGCAACGGATTAAAAGTGAAATTCGAGACATTTTATCAACGGACGAGTTTTTTTTTTATTTTTTTTTTCCTTTCTTTGATAAAATGTGTTTTGATGTACTTTGTACTTTTAATTTTTTTTTTTTTTGAAAACAATTGAGGAATTTTTCTACAGAAGAACTGTAACAGTTACATTCTTTAAAAGGTGCGACAAAACTTTATTTATTCATTTATTTACTTTTTATGTGTCTATTTCATCTGATGAGAGGGGTATATTTTGCTTTTAGAAATCAGCTTTAAGTGCTAAAAAGGTATGTTTGAGATAATTTTTAGTCTCAGATAATTAAGAGAACAATGATCAGATGCTAGAATGCCGATGACCATGTACGGGAAAGTAGGCTGGTTTAGTTCTTGACAGACCTTCTTGTTTATTATTATTATTCAATGAAAATATAGTTTGGTAATTCAACTGTATCACTAAATTCAACTCATGGAAAATAATACAATGAGGAAAAAAAGCTTTTTACTAATGCAAAATTTTTGGTGAATGTTACAAAATACTTAATTTGCTTTGTGGAAGTTAGCCAGCATCCATATCGGATCAATAAATCGATGACAAATATATTTAGAATTTACTTCACAGTTGATCAAGCCATTAAAACATTCGTCCTTACACAATTCTTGTTCACAGATCAAACACAAAAATGTCATTGTTTTCGCGAAAATACGACCTAACTACCAATGTCTCTGGTGGAACGACACCAATTCCGGTGTAATCCATCTCTATTAGCGTTGGAGTATGTAAACAAACCACCTCTCCATCCAATAGTCTCTGACCCAAATCGCAGCTAATAAGATAACATAACAGAATCCACTGGTGGCCATCATGTGGAAAGCGATTAAGCGAAGCGAACGTCAGAGATCGAAAGGCCAAAAGCGCGGGAGGCAGCCAT